>OY998155.1:16372637-16537608 GCA_963921925.1 Sphagnum tenellum
TTTTTACTCTTATTCAAATTTATAAATTTGCAAAGCCTTTTATACCTCTACCCAGTTCTGAATTTTTTGAAACTATTTACCTTTACCAGGCTTATATATATCAGATTCTATTTATTTAGCCTTATTAGGCTGATACATTAAAATGGATATACATACCCAGTACTGGTTTTGACAGTTTTCTAAAAATCTGTTACAAATTAATGCGAAATCTCTTTTGGGATGCTTGCAACTCAATTGGAAAAGAAAAGTCTGCTCAAAAATTGTTTAAGAAAGTTTTATAAAATTGTGAGTAACGGTGACTTTAGACAATGGTCCAAGACCAAACAGTGGCAAATTGAGGCCAAACCTTCATGGCACTTGGTTTGGAGGGAAAATCAATTGGTTTGGACCAAAAAACAGTTCTAATTGGAGAGCTCCTGATTTGGAGAACCAAGAATCAGGCTAAGGATCAAGATAGAGTCCAACTCAAGGATTCTGATTCTGTTTACTGTTTATAATTTTACGCCCGTTTGGGACCAGAGAGTCCATTAAACGAAAGGTAGATCATGGAGGACATATTGTTTTCTAGTATGGGGTAGGATGCCACAAATTTGGCCAAGGCGACCTTGTTCGTAGTTTGCATGAGTTTAGCAAAAGTGCTTGTGTGGGTGATGGGTAGGGTTGAACAAAAGCGTTTCCTAACTTTCTGTGTATTTGGACAGATAGGAGCAAGTGCTCTTCATCCTTTACCCTTCCCAAGTCGTAGTCTTGACAAAGCCTCTCAGTGTATTGTACACCCTTCCATGCACCTAGCACTACCTCAAGCTGCGTGTTGCCACATCAAAACTGGGCTAGAGCTTTTCGCAGTTGGACGCAATTGATGTCACACTAGTATCTTTCGCTTTCGTATGACATACCTTTGAAGCACAAGTATCTTGTTTGCACGCTGGTCCCAATCTCGCGGTTGTTAAAGACGTTTTCAATGAAAGCTAATCGCATATTATCCTTCACCCTTTTTACATTCAACATTGTGTGGCAAAAACCTGGAGGGGGTGAGATCCCAACCTCTTGGTTAATCGGGCCTCTAGTCGTAGATCTACCACCAACTGGCTGCACTAGCCTTGCTAGACAAATCGAATGTATGTGCATTGAGCCATGAACTATTCCCAACGGTAGTTTAGGAGTTTTCGCTTGGAGCACACGGGTTGATGCAAGTTAAAATGTTATTTCTAGCGGTGATTGAGCCGGAGGTAGAAACCAGCCACCTCTTGGGGCTATTTCTGGAATAGCCATTTTTTCACAGATCCAGCCCAACATTTCTTTTTCGCAATAAGCATAGCGAGCTGGGCTTCCCATGCCTTTCCTAAGATGCGGTCATTAATGACCGTGTTCACACAATTATAATACAACAATGCTTGTCCCCATGCAAAGTGTTCAAAGGGGAATTTGCCAAATTCTACCAGCACGATGGACGTGCTGGTTGTTTTTCGCACCTTGAGTAGGGACTTGAGGAACCCTCGGTACACTACTTTAATAGCCTCTATTTTCTTGGAGTCCACCCAAATCTCACAGGCGTAACATGCTGTGGAACGCACCAACGTGTTGAAAAGGTCACAACATAATTTAACGTCCATAATATGTAGTTCTGCACAACGGCGATTTAGTGTGAATAGCGAGCGCCTATTGGTTGCTGCTAGATGTTCCATTACACTATCCAGGTTCGGGGTGGTCTCGAGTAAGATCCCCAAGTAATTGAAGGTTTGTGTATGTTCAATAATGTCACCTTTAAACACAAACTTTTGGCATGGGTCAACAAAATTAAACACCATTACTTTTATTTTTTTCACGTTCACTGTAAGTCCACGTTCAGCACAAAACTGCTAGAGTGCATCTAACTGTTGTTGTAATCCCACTTCTGACTTCAATGTTACAACAAGGTCATTTGTGAAAAGTAACAACCATACGGGCACATCTGCCAAGGTCGATGCATCGCATTCTTTGCCGTCTAAACACCCTTCTAGGACATCTAAATATAGCCCAAACAATAGGGGGTTGAGAGAATAACCTTGGTTCACACCTTGCTGGCACTTGAAGCTGGAGGTGACACCCTCGCTTGGGTGGTTGATGCGTATGGTATCCTTGGCATACATCGCTTGTAGGCATCGCAAGAAATGTCCCTTCACCCCAAGGCTAGCTAACACCTGCCACAATGCTTCATGCGACACAATATCGAACACCTTTTTTAAGTCCATAAAGTAGCAATAGAGTGGCTTCTTTTTTGCCTTGCTCTAGTCTATCAAAGTTCGCAATATGAAAAGTTGGTCAGTAGTGCAATAATCTTTACAAAACCCAGCTTGACCCTTGGCATGCAGCCCATGTTGTTCAGCCCATTTGCTCAGCCTTTTGTCAAGGATCATAGCGAACATCTTTGCTAGGATAGGCCCAATCGTTATCCCCTTGTGGTTGTCAAATTTAGAGGCATCACCCCTTTTAAAGAACGCATGGACCACCCCAGTGGAAAGGGCTTTTGGAAAGCCTTTTGCTAGAAAGCAATTGAACGCTATCAATAGTGGCATGTGTAGCAATTCTCCCGCATCCAAAATGAACTCAGCTTTCATACCATCCAAACTGGCAGCCTTGTTCCTTTGTAATTTTTTTGATGCTTGAAGCACTTCAACAAATGTGATATCTGCATTCAGGGTGTGGCTAGGTGGAGATTCAGTCATCTGAGCCGAATGATTAATTCGTAACTGTAAGGGTGGCGAAAATTGGCCAACTAGCACACGAAAGCCCTCCAAAAGCATAGCTGCACTAATCTTGTCCATAATGGGTGCCCTTGGCTGGTACTTTTTTCAGAACAAAGGTGCATCCACCTTGGCAAGCGCACACATATGTTGAGTTCTTGCAGTTGCCCTTGATTCAATTTGCTTCAAATTAGTCCATGTTGGTTCCTAGGAAATTGGACCTTAGACCTTCATCTAAAGTGGGCCTAAGTCTTTTCACAAAATATAACAAAACCCCAAAATTCAAACAAACCTCCTAAAAAGAGTCATGTCATGAATCGCACCAAATTTCCAAACCTCAAAAACTCAAAATGATATTGAACCAAGTGTTGAACAATGGAAGGTCGACAACTAATTTACGTTAAATTTGGGATTAAAATGGAATTTCTACTCAGGATCAAGATGGAATGAAATGTCAGATTGCCATGATAAAAGGGAAATTAGTCACACCCAAAATTAATGTGAAGGGTAGTCAAAATTGAAGATTGGAAAATTTAATATTGGGGCAAATCTTTCTCCAAATAGATTCAAGCTGGTTCTCACAAAATAAAATAAAATAAAGAACCTTTAAGGTTCTGGATTTTTCAAGTTTTTAGGGTGTCTATGTGCTAAGATGTATCACCTAGACTACATTTGGTAGTTCTTCAATAAATTTGATTAGTTTTTATTTGGGACCATAATTGAAATACATTTTTAAAAAATCCTCTTTTGTTACATTCATTTATTCAAATATATCAATAACATACATGAAAATGAAACTGTTATATATATTTTTCAAATCCTTAAATCTCATGACAATTTTCCTTTTATTCTTAATGATGCATTGTTTGATATCTTTGAATAGCCATATTTTATTTTTAAAAAAAAATTAAATTTGTAATGCATTTAATTTAGAAATTAATTTAAAAGAGCTTTTTGATACTCATTTAAATGTCTAATAAGAAATCCTTTTTAAAAAACTGCAACAATAATGATAACCTTTTTGGTATACCTTAACTTGAAGATACCTTACATCAAATGTCATAATAGTAGAAGATGTGACTTCATTTGTTTCTTTGATGAAGGTTATTACTTTTAATCCAATGATAATTTGAAAATATCTATATAAAATTTTAAATGAAAGAATAATTATTTGCTTACAGAAACTAGCATTAAAGTTCTAGTCTAACCATGATATGAGCTAAACCCTTACATGAGAACCATACGTGCTTAGGCAAAGTTGAATACTTGAGGCTGTTAGTTCTTTCCAGTGTTGGGTGGGAGTTTACTAGTGTTTTGCATCTCTCCCCCTCTTCAAGAGAATCTCTGGTCTCAGTTTTGATGATTTTTAGTGTTTTGGAGGTTATTTTGAAGAAAAATAAGGATGCTCACTCACTTTGCTAGCATTGAGATTGGGTTGCACATTGCAAACCTATGCCCATGTAGGTTCATGGGATAAGATCACTCTAAATGCAAAGAAATTTGTTTCAACATGTTTAAAGTACAAAACTTTTCAACAATTTAAAACCAAGGATTATATGTAATTATGAACCATGACAAATAATTAAAGTTCCAATATCTAGTTTACAAAGTTCAGCTCAAGTGTCAACTTTTCTATAAAAAATCACTTTGTCAGAGAACTTAACCTTGAGTTCAAGAATTATTTTTGACAATTCCAAATCTAGGAGATGACTAATTTCATGATCTTAATTCGTGTACCAGTTCCAGCAAAAGCGTGCTAACTTTGTTTGGGGGTTCACACTTGAACCTGAACCCTCAATTTGACACTGCGAACGAAGTACCCTCCCAACACTGATATTTACTTTCAAGCATATTAATTGATACTGGTATCAACTATTCAAAAAAAACTTCATACCGGCGTAGTACCAGTATTATGGTCTAATGTATGAGGGAGGCATTTATCTGGTATGAGGCTAGTATCAAATTGTTTTTGAACATTTCATATCAGGCATCCTGTACTGATATTGAATCTCCATTAAAATTTTCATACAATGTAGGGAGGCACTGGTAAGGTCGGCAAGTAGCTTCTTTGACACCAGGACCAGTATCATTCTCTATGTATGTACATAACACGGTTTCATCGATATATACCCACCCAACATTGCTTCTTTCTAAGAATTACCTTTGGACTGAGCAGACGTCTACAATTGAGGGATACATCAACAAAAAAGCAAATACCACAGAAAGAACCGCCTCATATCTGACAAGGTCTGGTGAGAAAAGTGATATTCACAAAAGACTAGAAAAAAAATCTCTCGACTCAATTCCTTGTTTTATGTATTTAAGCTGCATTCAAAGTGAAATGAACTAATTAATAGGCCTCAGGTGCAAGTCCTTTGTAAGGACTGTGCTTTTTCAAGTTTGAAACATGATCTCCATGTTTTAGGTAGGCCCATTATTGAATGATAGTGCTTATTTAAAAAGTTTAACTCACATATCTTTTCATGAATTTAAAAATAAAATGTAATGTAATAAAAAATTTTAATGATAAATTTTGAACTGAATCAAAATATTTCAACAAAAGGAAACATGTCAATATTTTTTAAATAATATGTGGTTCAAACTTTCAATGATACATTATACATTGAGTTTATTAAACACACCTTCTTGCTTTTGCTTATATTAAAATGTATGTTTTTTTGTTTGAGAAAGTTTTCAAATTATGTAGTTTTAGTCATCAAAAGCATATTTAAACATTAAAAAAGAACTATTATGGATAATTAAAATAAAACATATATTCAAATTTTTAATGGTACCATGCTCTCATAATCATCAATGTATGGTCATACATAATTTTTCAAAATTAATTGTTTGGTTTTACATAAGATGAAGGACATTCAAAATTTTACTATCCTATACACATCAAATCGTCCACTTTTTATTATACATTTGATGATCAATGAAACGTATTGAAATTATACAAAATTCATTGTGATGAAAATTTATAAATGGATAAACATTTTCAAAATGATTTCATTAAATTATAATCCGTACAACTCATGTAATTATTTTTCAAAGTCATGGGGTGCAAAATTTTATGTGTGTACATGCAATCTTTGATTTCTTGTACTATAAACGTACTCTTTAGTTAATTTTTAACTTTAAAAAACATTAAACTAATAAACAACTATCTGAAGATTTGAAATTTGAAAGAAAATTAATTTGAAATCATTCTATAATTTAAATATATATATTAATAATGTCTTGCCTCGTTAAATGATTCAACAAATAAATATTTCTAATGTTTTGTCTTGAATATAATATTTTTTTCGAATCATAACCATTGAGTACCAAAAGTTCAAAATTAACAATTTATTCCAGAATTAATTAAATACATGTTACAACAAAATAATACAAAATTCCAAAAATAGACCTTTAGATCATTAAACAATTTAACTACTTCTACCACGCTTGTTGCATGGCTGATCATTAAACAATTTAACTACTTCTAACACGCTTGTTGCATGGCTGCTGCCCGTAGTCGTCCTTCTCTGCCAACTCCCCACTCCTCCTCACTCACCCCATGCAGCAGCGAACAGATTGTTGCTTCTCTCGTGCGCTTTGCTGCACAACAGGGATCATGTGTAGCAGATGATGGTGGCGATGATGGTGGCCACCAGCTGCTGCAGTAGCAGCGGAGTGCAGCAGCAGACGGTGTTATTATACACGCCAAATTATTATGTATGGTAAGTTTTTTCCTTTTCCACGATGTATGTACTACTGTGATCAAGTTTCAATGTACACTAGATAATAAGCTGTTTTAGAGGAGCTGCTGTTCCTTGCAAAATTTATGAGTCAGTACTTGATACGAAAGTGGCAAATGGCATCATCATCCTGTGAGTTAGCATTTTCCAATGGTTCATCATCCCCTGTTTCGAGGCGCTGGTATTGAGTATCGATGTTGTCTGAACATTGTTGGAGCAGAACTAAATCATATTCCGAGCTCTATGGATGGTTAATCGCAGCGTTGATTTCTTAGAATCGTTATTCTGATGTGTGGTAAGCCATGATTGATTGATCAGCAAGTTTTTTTCATGGGAGTAATGTACGTCTATGTGGCACAATCGTGAGCTGGGACGTGCATCAATGTCGGGAAAGCAATATTGTGCTTGACGACCTCGTGATCGACTCATGCGTTTCCGACTGCATGTGGAACGGCAACCGCACGTACCGCACCGCAAGATTGGAGTGCCCGCGTACATTCATAATTTAGCGATGGTTAAACTCGTACTAGATGATGATGGCCTACAGCCGTCTTGCAGTCGTAATAGTGACTACTTACATCTCATAAATCTATTGTGCAAAGTAGAGCTTGAGCCCGAAGCAAACGTAGGCCTATAAGACCGTGTGTGGGAGGAACATGGGCCAATTAGTGCAGGCACACCCCGATCTGAGCTGTTCCTGATTTGTTACTTGCATGCTGCTTCAGATTCTTTCTAGGAATACTCGATTATTCAAAAAGATTTTCTGACTGCTCAGGATGCATAAACCAGCTTGCTCTCGAAGCACTGCAGTTGTATGTAATCTGCACTCAAGATTGCAGTCAAGAAGCTTGATAGAAACCTTGGTTTGAAGGAGCCATGAGATACACGTTTCTTCTGAAATTCGAAGTCAGATGGAGATACTGACTGACCCTTGGTTGACACAGGTATTGTTCGAGAATGCATGCTTTCAAATTACTCCTGGAGATGGAGATGCGAGTCTTGTCATCTTCTGAAGCAGATCTCGGTGCTGTCTAGTATGCGGATCTGAACAAGGCTACGCAACAAAGGTTCACATCCACTCCAGAGTCCAGATGTGCTGTGCTTTGTCGTCAACATGACATGTGAATTTCACTCATCGTGAACACATGACGCTGGTAGAATTGTTACTAGAAGCAGATCTGAAGAATTGGCTTCAATATTAAGATGGAACTTGCACATCGTGAGCAGGCAACATGTGGATCATGTGTTTTTCTGCAAATGCTACTCTCAAGTTTTCCTATGTGTGCCACTGGTGCTTTTTGCAGGCTCTCTGACTGACTTTGTGAACAACAAGCTCTCGGGCTGTATTTTGGAACCGTGCCTGTTGCAGCTATGCCTTTGTACCGACAATGTTTGAAAAATTTCAGCCATGAATGTTGGCGGGAAGGAAATTGTGTCCGTAAGCACCTGCGAGCCACTTGACATGATAGCTGATTCTAAGGAGCAGACGGGCTGAAGCATCTGGACAAGGTTACGACCCGACAATCGGTCCAGGTGAGGAAGTTCTTCTTATGCCATTCGGGCTTGCCTGTAGCCGCCCTCGTGTACTACGAAAAAATGGTGAAGTTCTCGGAACAATTGGAGATGCAATTAGTACCGGAGTGGAGAGGAGCTTACTGCCAGTACAATTTTCTGAAGAAGGACTTGAAGAAAATCAGGCTAAATCAGCGCATTGGTATGCCAATTGATCCAGCCTCTGTAGCTCCAGCAAGTCCCTTCAATTTTCACAAATGTCCTCATAAAAGCCTGCGGTATCACAGCAATCTCATTCAGGTGCAACTCCGGAGTCCACACATGATATCCTTTTTCCTTTTGTGTTTGTTTGTGTCACTATCGGTTTACCCGCAATGCTATTGCACACCATCTTACGTTCAAGGACTAATTGTTTCAGGGAACCCATTGAGTGCAACTTCAGATATCATAGGTTGAGCTTTGCTGCTGATTTCTTGAATCTCCGGTTTCTTGTTCTGTTGGCTGTGATCTGTTTAAAATTGATTCTAACCTTTCTGTCATACATAAACAGTCAGAGTTCAATTCTTTGTGATGAGATGGAATTGAATCAAGTTGTAAAGACCTGCAAACATGTCTAGATGGGTAGAATTGCAATGTCTGTATGCTGAAAGCTCACAGAATGTACAAGTCAAGTTCAGTTCCTGAGAGATGTAAGATGTTCAAGTTCCTTGAAATCTGAGCTGAAATCCAAATGTGTTCAACCGTTCTACAGCTTCAGAAATCTGTTACTTACTGGAAATTCTTAAGTATCAGATCCTCCACTGCTCAGCTTAAACTGATAGAACAGATCTACAGCATGCAATATAGATAGGAGCATTAGGGTTATTAAGCTTCTTCTCCCTTCCCAAATGCTTAGAGAATGGATTCTTTGCTGTGTTGAAGTAGTAAGTTGATGAATGCGGAAAAGACTGCTTTCTTACAGCTGACTAACAACAGGTACACTGCAGAAAATCAGACATGGGAGATGAGCTCGTTTATGAGACTGAATTATTTGGACAAATTGCTCACTCAGACTATGACAGGAGGTTTTTTGCAAGTCTGGACTCTCAGCTCAATAAAGTGAATGAGTTCTACAGAAACAAAGAGGAGGAGTTTGTGCAGTACGAAATGCTATTGGAGAAGCAGATTTTTGCTCTGACTGGAGTGAAGAAACTACTGAAGCAGAACCTTGCAAAACAGATTTTGAGGGAGGCTCAGCAGTATAGTACAATCCTCCCATCACATCCATCAATAGGCAAGTGCACTGTATTCAGAAATGAAATAGTCTCTCCTCCCCTGGTGTTTCAAGCTTTCCAATCAGGGTGCTGTACCAAAGAAGTCGTGGTCAGACAAACTTGATCTCCCTGGTGTTATTTGAAAATGGCACAGCACATATAAGCTTTCAAGACACTCTTCTCATAAATCCCACATACTTTGACATCGTGTCTCATATTGTACAGATAGAGGGAACTCCTGTGCAAGCATGCCAGATTCAGGTTACCTTGATAAGAATGATGAGCTGATTGATTCAATAGCAAAGGCAACCCTTGCAGCAACATCTGTAACTGGTGTGCCATGGAGGAGAAGAACCATGGATTCCTGGGAGCTTGCTTTTGGATCCAATGCAGGTTTGATTCCTTCAGAAGTTGCTGCAGGGACTCTACTCACAAGAGCTTCTATGTATGGATCCCAAATTAGATGGAGCATACCTCAGTCTGCCTCTATGGCAATGATCTCAGCAATCTCAGAAATGTTATGGGAGGATGTGTTTTGTCAGTCAAAAAGATTGATGACTGACTATATAGGACAAGAAGACATTGCCTTCAGCCAAAAGAAGGTTCAAAGTGCTACAGACATGCTGCGGGTGGCATTCATTGACTTCTACCGAGGGCTTGGTATGCTGAAGAGCTTCAGGTTTCATACATTTTCTACCTTTGAGGCTCAAAGTGCTTGAGACTCTGGCCTTGGGTACTCTCATATTTTGTCTTCCTATTGTAGCCACTTGTCATTTTCTTTTTCTTTCTTCTTCTTTTTCATAGTTCTTCAGTTCTCTGACCTTTCAAGCTGATGTTTATGTGTTTTCTTTGTCCTATCTTTTTCTTTATGCTGACCTGATATGTTGCAATCTACTCTTTGGGCCATTGTCACTTCAAGTTGTATCTGGAGGCATGCATCTAGACTGGCTGTTAACTCCTTTTTTCTCTCCTGCTTATACTCATTCTAGGAGGTCACTCATCCTGCCATCATAATGTGCATCTCCCTTGTGAATGAATAAAGACCAGAACCCTGACAATCATTGTGGGGATATTGTGGCAGCTCCTTGAACATGGCTGCTTTTGCAAAAATATTACAGAAATATGAGAAGGTAATTTGACTTCTTCCAGCCTTTTTGATCTCATATCTTGGATATCATAGTCCTATTCAAAGCACAAGTTTCAGAAAATCACTGTTTATCCTCCTCCAACTTAGACCAAAGTTCTGCACACCTTGCTTTGGCAACACAAACAGAGATAGATTTTGAGTATTCAGAGCATGCATAGTGCCTACATTTTAGCTGACTGCTTGTCTTTCTCAGAGTTTTCTTCTTGTGCTGCAAGCCTGGGAGGATGAGTTTCTCAGAATGGATGATGTGTGTTTCACAGCTTTTGCTTACAATAGTTGCAATGAGATTTGTTTCTCAGTTATGAGTGTTTCAACTACTTTGAAGTGGTCTGGTGCTCTTTTCATGTAACAGTTGCTGGGGGTTGGTGCAGGTCACTGGTTTGTTTATAGCTCAAAGCTATATGCATCATGTGGATTGTGCTTACATCAATTCCTCTGAGAAGGTTGACGACTCTTGTTCCTGGTCTGCAAGGTCAATTCTGCAACTGTTGAGACAGCTGATAGAAGGACTGGTCTGAATTGGTCAACTCCCTGATCTGCAGTTAGGAAGAAAATTTGAAACCTGTATGACATATGAACTAGAAAGAAATGTGGACTTCTGAAAGTATACAATTTGCTTGGATATGGCAGATAAGTCAACTTATGGGGAAGGTAGAGGTCACATTTGCAGAGCATTTCACTTCAGGTAATCAGCAGCAGGCCATGGCAGCACTGAGACCAATTCACCAAACAGCCCCTCACAGTCTGACGTATTTACTAGGTATGCTCAAAATCATTACCATTGTCAAACATGGGTTCACATTTTTAGTGGTTTTGTATGGAGGCATCCCTTTCACCTTAAAGAACGAAATCTAGTGCAGAAATTGTTGCTGTCAGTGCACAAGGGGTTGATACATTCATAAGGCAAGAAGCATCAGAGCCTCCAATGTTGCACTGTGGTATTATTATTTACTGAAAATTTGAGGCTCATTGAGATCATCCATAGATTTCTGGTGTACAAATCTGAGTTCTAAATTCTGGTTCCATCTTGCTCTTGTGCAGGGTTTTTCACTGGGTGTTCGTTGATGCTGATCTTAGCATTTGGGTGCATACTGCAACTAGATGGGGATTACAGAAAGATGAAATATTTAACTTATTTGCAGACCATTTTCCCAACTTTCAGGCACTATCTTATTGCCTTACTCTCATTTATCCTCTCTACCAACCAATTTACTCAGATATAATGACCAAATGTTTTCTCTAGGATAGCAATTTTTAGCTTTCCTTTCAAAGGTGCATGCTGATAGATAGTCTTAACATTCCTCTCCTTTGGTGTGCATGGTTTGATGGGTGCACAGCTTGGTGACACTAGTGCTTATCCATATGTACATGTATGGATGGAACCTATACATGTGGAAGCGTGTTCGCATCAACTACACCTTCATCTTTGAGTTTTCCCCTGGTTCAGAACTTCACTGTGAGGAAGTCCTCCTGGTCTGCACAGCACTAACCACTGTGCTCATAGGAGCTATGGTGATGCATTTGAGCATCCATTCAATGCTCTTTCATGCACAAGCATCTGCTTATGTTGACCTCATTCCTGTGGCAGTTATGCTGGTCAGTTGCAAAACTGGATATCCTCATGTTCTGAAGAGCAAATCTGGCTTGAAAAACTTCCAAACCAGATTTGCTCTTGACCATTTGAATGCAATGCTTCTTGCCTCATCAACTTAACAACTTGGAAACACTTTCTCATGGGTCAATTCCAGGGCCTTCCATGGTTTCAATGAATTGCAATAGAGTTGCCACATGTGTTGCATCTATCCACTCAATAGCACATATTAGTCTATGAAAACAAGAATCTATGTTGGTGTTCTTCAACTGGTGCCTCTGACTTCTTAATGAATGGTGATTTGAGCAGGTATTTTTGGTACTGCTATTCAATCCTCTTAACTTGTGGTACCGTTCCAGCCGTTTCTTCTTTCTGAGAGTCTGGCAACATGTTATCTGTGCACCCTTTTACAAGGTGCTCATTTTGCCAATTTCATTAGATTCAATGCATCAGATGACACATTTAAGTACCCCAAAAGCTGTATTTGATACATGAAGAATGACTGCTGTTGCAGGTGGGGCTAGCTGATTTTTTCCTTGCTGATCAGCTAACAAGCCAGGTTTGTAATATGTCTGAACTTCAAGAAACTTTCACCCAGCTCACCTGGTCTCTTTTGAAAAGGCATGCTGCAACTGGAGTGTACTGATGAGATAGAGGAAAAGAGGGAATTGTGCAAGGAAGGATCTTACAGGACCAATATTCTTGGGCTGACAGGTCTCAACCCTGAGAAATTTAGAGTTTGTTTTGTGCTATTACGGTGGAGGACATTTCTTGACCATGAACAGCAATGCTTGCGCCAATAGTGTTTGCTTCAAGAATTGGACATTTGTCGTTGCTCTTTTACCGTACTGGTGGCGGTTCTGGCAGGTTTCTCTTTTTCTATCTCTGAACCTTTCTGTTGATGGAAACATTTTCCTCTTCAACTTCATGTTCCTCCTCCTCAGGCACCTCCACTTTCTTACAAGGCTGCATCTGATGCAATCACCTTGACTACTGTACTGATGGGAGGAACAGTGTATGAGGCGCTGGGCTGATGAGAGTGATACTGTACATCTGGCAAATGCGGGGAAGTATTTATCAGCTGCAGCAGCATTGGCCTTGAGAATAGTATATAACTTGAACCCTGGTGTGGCTTGGCTCACCATTTTCTTCATCGTTTCCAGTATTGCAACAGTATATCAAGTGTATTGGGATGTTGTAGTGGACTGGGGCCTTCTTCATCCCAATTCACAGAATCCATGGCTTCGCGACCAGCTCCTCCTTGACCACAAGTCAATCTACTTTGCATCCATGGTATATAGCACAATGCTTTGCTGCATCAATGAAATGCAGCAGGTCCCTTTGCATTACCAAATTTCAGGATGGTCTCTATGAACATTGCTTCTACTTTGAATGCATTTTACATGGGGCTTCCTCTGTATGCTCCTGTAGTAGTCCTTACCATGCCCATTTGATGTGGCAGGTGCTAAACTTGCTACTCCGACTTTCTTGGTTGCAGTCGATACCACATCTCAGGATTGGAGGTGTGGATGGCTACGTCACAGACTTCTTATTTGCTTCCCTTGAGATTCTGCGGCGAGGGCAGTGGAATTTCTACAGGTGCACCTCTTTTCTGAATCTGCCTCACGTAGTGGTACAACCTATCCATCTACAGATCCTTGTATGGTAAGGAATGAGAACTGAGCTGTTCTGGGAATGAGGGCCCCACACAAGGTGGGAGCCGAACACAGGACCCAAACTCCCAGAACAGCCTCATTCAAGTTCCTTACCTGGTGTAAAGTACTGGTAGAATTTGGCTTTCATAAACAGACGGCTGTGATTTGTTGGAGTGGAAAATAGGCACCTTACACATGGTGCCATCCTCTTTTGAAACATAAATTTTACTGTCAGTAAGGCACTTTTCACATACACTAGAAAAATTCTACTGGTTCTTCATATTTGTAATTATTTCATAGGTCTTGTACCATGGGTGTGAGTGAGAATCAGATGCATTTTTTATTCTTATTTGAACCTGTAGGTGGCTGGACATGTCTCAAGCACTTCTAACTTGTTACAGCAGAAGGTCCTCCACTGCACAATTGCATCTTGTAAAAAATGAGACTTGTTTCGTGCTTCACCTCCCCTCCTTGTCCTAATGTAGGTTGGAGAATGAGCACCTGAACAATGTGGGACGTTACCGTGCCATCAAGATAGTACCTCTTCCATTTGAAGATGCAAGCTCAGTGAATTAGGGGGTGAATCATCTACTTGGACAGCTATATATCAATCCTTGTAACCACATGTCAAATAAGCAAAGCATGGATGTAGGAGAACTGAACCATTCAACAAGGAATGGTTTACACAGCTCATAAGCTACTAACATCATTCTGCCCAATGCATACAGGATGCTAACTATATTAGCCTCATCTGCATAGATTTGTCCACAAGAGAGAATTTTATCTCAGCAGTGCAAAGATCGTTGCAAATCAGCACCTTGAAAATAAGTTCATTGCACTGATGGAACGCAGTGTGACATAGTAAGGGAACAACTCTGAGACCTTTCAACTTGCCAAGTCTTTCAGCTCTGAGACCAACTGCAAAGAATAAATCACTTGATCAAGTCCAACCCTTCCCTTTCCATCTTGAGGAGATTGAATCCTGCTGATCAAGTTCAACTCTTTCCAATTTTTGTAGGAGACTTTTTCAATACAATATCTATATCAGCTTTGAGAAAACAGGTGCACTCACCAAATTGATGTCATAAAACTATCAGGGGCTTCTACATATCATTCTTGCCATATATATCCATGGCTATATTTGTATTCTTGCCTTATTTATTCAGGAGAAATTAACCTGCAAGTTTTGTATGTTAGCCAAGTATCTGAACCATTCTATGCTGCTGGGGCAAAGCTTGCTACACTAAAATTATGGAAGCTTGGAGTTGATTCAAGAGTTTAAGTGACTTGAAGGTCCCAAAGAGCTGATGAAACTAGCAGATGGTGAAGAATCCTTAAATCCCCCCTTTGAAGAAAGTGAACAGCTTGACAAACTGATCACATAGCAATATACCACTGAAAATGCCAAAAAATCTCCATAACAACAAATTGAAGGTAGTTCATGACATAAAGTGCAGTCATAACCTTGTGAGAGTTGCTCACAAAGGGTGAGACCATCACCTTCATCATGAATAGTCAGATGCAATTACTACACACTGACTTCATCAGCTACCTTTGGTGGGTGTAGTAGATAAGTATATAATATTTTGCTCAAGACTTCAGGCAAACCATTATAGCAAATCTGCAATATTCTGAGTTTCTGTCATTTCCCCAAACCACAGGAAGACTCAGACATCATGTTGTCTAGCACTCAAGAGACATAGCTAATCCCACAAGTCAACAGTTTCCTATTCAAGCTGAAACAAGCCTGCGAGGGTAAGAAGTTTCATTTCATCTTAGATTTCCCTATAAAAAGCAGGCATCTAAGCCAACCACATAGAGAGACAGAGAGGGTAGACCAAGAAGAAAGCCTCTCTGACCATAGACCACATAAAAACAAGAAAGGATCTATGATGAATAGCAATAAATCACCCCACACAGAGACTGAAATAATCCACGAACATCAAACCTGAGAATAGATCCTATGCAGAGACCATAACTTACACACCATATCATGACTAAACATGCACAAATTCATCATTAACCAAACAATGTGAATGGTGAACTCTAAAGAAAAACCAGGGGTGTGTCACACAGTGGCCTTGCCATTTACATTAAAAAGTATCTTAAGGCACAAGAAGAATTATGAAAACTCAAATATATTACCATGCAAAAATATAATTTTCAAAAAATCCTCTAAAAGAAACCAAAATCCTTCAAGATATCATAACTCTATAACTAATCTCAAGTTTCAACACAAGCCAAAATATCCTCTTTCAAAAATCCTCCTATCAAAATAGGCCTATTACCTAGGGGCCAAAGTCCCTTAAGCTTCTATACTCTATAATGAATGTAATTGCAACATCCATGCCTACCAAAGCAAGGCCAACAATCATATTTTGCATGGTATTTGAGTGAGATGTAACCTAAAAAAGGTTCATTTTTTTCATATTGAATTGTCTTAACCCAATTAAGATTTCTGGGTTTCCAAGGCTCAAATCACATGGTTTGGGTACCTCTTATTCCACAAACTGGCATCAATAGTAAAACTTCTGCTCAGCAGCTTTAGATCAGTATCTTGATTAACAGCATTCTCATAGGTCTCACATTTTCTAAGCTGTGGATTCTTCTGTAGCATCACTGCCCCCACACCCAAGCTTTTTGCAAGCCATCGCCTTTACAAAGGCCCTCGATTTCATAGTTTTTATTTTTGACATTGAAAATGGGGGCTGAAGAATTAAGAATGGACATCAAAAGCTTACTTGGACAAGTGGTGTGTTCTAAAGTGCCAGAGCTCCATTCAAAAGATGGGGTCTGGGAGCAATTAAATTCCTATGAGTGAGCTACAAACACAAACAATCAGTTCCATGGTAGGAACATGTTATTAGCATTCCATTGTGAAGGGGCAGCCAGCACTGATTCCAAACAAGAAGCCATCACAATGTAATAGTAGCCCCTCAACAAAGGTGAAAGAGAGAGCAGAATGTTATTAGCCTAGCTTCCCAATCACAGCATCAACTACTTCCTGAGTGCCACTGGTGCCCCCAAGGTCTTTTGTGCGATATGTGCCTTCTGCTAACACATTCAGCACAGCTTGCTCAAGTCGATCTGCAAATGATGGAAACTGAAGGTGTCGTAGCATCATTGCTGAAGACAACAGCAATGCGGTGGGGTTTGCTGTACGTCCTTGAACTAGTTTCTCATTTCCTACATTCCCTGCTGAAGCTCCCTGCTCAAAGACTGCATGCTCAGCACCCACATTCCCTGCACATACACAGCTTAGCCGCCCAATCAAATTGAGATCACTTTTGACACTATGTCTTTGTCAAAGAATGCAATGGTTGGGTCTTTAAAACTCTACTTCTGAGCTTCATCATGTATAGTGTTTTGTCATGTTGTAGTGCATCCCTGCTTATGGTCTAATGTGTTTTCACAAGCTGATCATGTGGCCTATTCCATTGAATCTCTGCTTGACATCAAACCACAACCCTGTGCTTCTGAAAAGACCTCTTTGTATGTATAGGAGAAGGGCTGGTCTTGAGGCCATTCCACATTTTGAGGTGCTGGGAATGTCCCAGGCACTAAGGAATGCAAAATGGCAGAAAGACCAGTGCCTCTCCTGCATAAAGACCAGGGATTTTATAAAAATAAGGAACTCATGATTAAGAAATGAAGAGGGATCACATCTTTCAAAGCATAAGATTTGTCGTCAGCAATGTCTTTGACAGTGGAAGATTCCTGAAAGTATTCACTCTGATAATGGACAGCAAATAACAAAGAAAAATAAGTCCCAGGTCCTTATGCACTAGAAAAGTGTAGTGAGGTAGAGAGAAAGGCCTCTATACCTCCTGGCATGACACCAGTACCACCAGCAATACCAGCTGCTGTGTTTGCCACCAATGTGCCATAGAGATTAGGTGTGACCTGCAATTGCCATCCAACACCCAAGTTATGAAGGGTTGGTAGTGTACCTGACATGATCTGACAAGCAAACCAATTCACAACTACACAAAGATGAGAAGCATGAGAGAGAACATATGTGAGGGAAAAAATAAAACTATCAAGAACTCCTACAAACTTATGATTGAAGATCTGATAATAAAGTTATAGAAATTTCATATCAGACAACATAGCAGACTGCAGTGGAGAGAGAGAGAGAGATCAAAGGGAATTGAGGAAGCAAAGGGCATGAGACAAAGACTTGATGATACCATCACATCAAATTGCTGTGGCTTAGAGACCAGCTGCATGCAGCAATTGTCCACAATAACTTCATTGTACTTTATAACTGGGTACTTTTTGGCCACCTCCCGACAAGACTCCAGGAAAAGGCCATCAGCCAGTTTCATGATGTTGGCCTTGTGCACTGCAGTCACTGTCTTGCGGTTGTTGAGGTAGGCATACTCAAATGCATACTTTGCTATGCGTTCTGAGCAAAACTTTGTAATCACCTACCCAAGTCCCCATGTTAGAGACATGCCAATCTTATACAATTATCCATATATTGCACAACCCACAGAACCCAAACCCTGTACCACTTGAGTAGATGAGGGAAAATAAGAGTAGTAAAAGGAAGGGTTCACCAAACTGCAAATATCAAAGTGAACGATCCTGGTTACAGACAAAAAGGCAATCCAACTTCAGTCACCCTTTCTTGTTGCACTAATTGCATTCACATGGCACAAGTTATAACTCTTGAAAACAACTTGACCATAACAGCCTCATGAGAGACTACCAAATGAGATTCATGTGAAGTACTGAGAGAGCTAAGAGCTCCATGACATGATGCATCTTGGTGAGTGACAAACTCTTTACATATCAATCATGGATCTAAAGAAAATACTCAAGTGGTTGCAGAGATTGCACCAAACATCAATGGAAAAGCTTTGCATGTAATTTCAATCTCAGAAGGGATCTACAAGTAGGATTCAGATCTAAACTGATGGCAAGATTACTGATGAGACTGCCATCAATAGTTTCATGTACCATGGATACTAAAGCCTTCACTCTTGCACCTGCCCTGAGGTGCCCTGAGGAGTATACAACAGTACACCTGCTTCCAAAAAGGAATGTACATGCAATGGGAGAAATTAGGGTTTCATGTAACAATCGCAAAACAAGGACACAACTCTCTGCAACCTGTTGAGCAATGTTTAGGGTTGCTTCTGAATGCCAGAGATTTTCGCCATCCAGATCTCAGCCTATCTAGGGTGTTGTGTCATAGCCTCAGATAGAGAATTTAGTTGCCATTAACAACGTGGGCAATGAATCTGAAAACCCCATGTGTTGCAATTCCAACATGTACAGAGATTTGGCCAACTCTCTCTCTCTCACTCTCTGATGACCTAACCTAATACAACCTACTCAAGCGGAGAACGTCCTAAAAATAGGATGTACAAAAGATTGAGCAGATTCTTCACTGCCGATGATGAGGAAAGTAGAAAGGGCAGTTGGGAAGGTAAACGGTGTAGAATACCTTTAGGCTCTCGACAACGCCAGGAACCACTTCATGCTCAAGACCGGAATACTCGCCCTCAGTGTTCTCACGAATCACCACAATGTTAACGTTGTCATGCCGCGTCTTCAAACCTGGCAAGTTGAAACAATGCACCAAGGAGGCGTACAAATCCAACTCCTTCCGCAATTGCACGTTCAGCGAGCTGACACCACCACCCACGGGCGTAGCCAAGCCACCCTTGAGACAAACCTTGTTCTTCCTGATGGAATCCATCACTTCTACGGGTACCTTATCCATCTTCCCCGATACCTCGTACTCCTCGAAATACACAGGCGCGTGCATCGCCTTCATCACTTGTACCACCGCCCCTGTTACCAACGGCCCTATCCCATCTCCCGGAATCAAAGTCACAGCTCTGGGATTCCCATCTCCAGGCCGTGGCATATATGTTATCCCTCGACTCTGTTGTTGCCATTGCCTTACTAATCCCCTCAACATCATCATCCCCCTCCCTCTCTCCCACGCCATTCCCCCCTCCCACCACCACACCCACCGCAAAGCTCCGAAACCGCAATCCACCAACAACCCTTACAGCACCCCTACAACACCCCCAAAAAACAAAAACCAAAAAAACAAAAACAAAAACAGAAAAAATTCTTCTTAACACTTGTGACCCATTTGCAGCTTTTCTTCTTTTTTCTCTGCAAAGCAAGAAGCAAGCAACAATTGTGCTATCGAGCACCGATGCAAAGGAACTCCGATCGAGTAGCGAAGGATTGAGACAAAGAAGAATTTTTGGGTGAAGAATCTATTATGTTTTGGTGCCGATGGTGGCAAGTAACTCGGCGCGTCGCGTCGCAGCACTCTCAACTCTCTCTAGAGGAAATCATTGAGAGCGTGACTGGGGAACAACTGAATATTTAAGAAACAAATTTTTTATAACTCCTCAACTGCATTTGGATTATTTTTCCTTTCCATTTTCCATTTTACATTTTTGTTGCTGCTGAACAAGAAAGGGGGTTAGACATGAATTTTTAAGGTGTTGGTGATTTCAGGGTTTTTTTCTGATGTAGTCACAGTGGCGATCATCCACAAGAGGAATTAGCTAAATTTGGCTACAAGACAGAGAGGAAAATTGGAAAATTTTGAGAATCCTGCTATATTTTGGCGACCTGTTGGAACCTATTGTCTATATATGGCAATTTCAGAAAAAATTCGCTGGAAATCTGGTGACTTTGGGTGCATTCTTTTCAAAAAAATCATTTGTATGAGTCGGACTGGAATATTTCTCTTATTGCCAAGTGGTAAAAATTCGCCCAAAAAAAGGGGGTCACTTGTTGTTCAAGGTTTATTTCTCACAAAAATAGGTAGATATGCTATTTTTATGGTTTGTTGTTCATGGTGGAAATTTTATTGGTGGCACAGAAATGGGTACACGAATTTGAATGAGTTTTCCTGGTAGATTTTACAACCAAAAAATGTTAGACTGATTGCTAATGTTTTAGGGACTTTAACGGGCCACTTTTTGCAGGGTTTATGAAGCCACTTTTCATGGCCAAATGTCTAATCGCATATTAGAGAGCATGACATATTTCGTTCGTCCCTATTCCAAATACCTAAATTGTTTGTGAATACATAGTAACTCTGCAATAACACATCAAAGCAAATGGGCAAGCAACCTCCAAAAAAGACTAAGGAAACGAACATGTTATGTGTTGAGTAAGATGATAGGGTTAAGCCTCACCATTGAGGGTGTTATGCTAGCCTTACGACATTAGTACTCCTGGGACTGTTCGGATTCACAAAGACACGTTGAAATTAGTAGAAAATAGTGAAAGCCGGCATTCAAGGAGCATAAGTGCAACGGTTCCAAAAATTTCTGGAATAATCTTCGTCATCATCTTCTTCTGGTGTATATGAAAATCAAATGCAACCAGAGCACAAGACTAACTGGGTAATGGGGTTGTTCTTTTGTGAAGGATTTTGTTGCACTCTCTTAACATAGAATGTGATCCATCTGACTTGGTTCCATTAGGAAGGAAGGAGTCCAGACTTGATACTGATTGGGACTGGTTATTCAGCTGCTGTTTTCTTTTCTGCGAGTTTGGATGCTTGGCATCGTCACCCCTTGTGGGATCCACTTTCATGGAGTACTAGGGTTTTTGGGTGGTGACTTGTGCAATTTCTAAAACATATGCAGCCAGATCTCTTGTATGAAAGTAGGATGGAATGGGATTGCATTAAATTGTTTGCTTATGGTAACCAGTAGTGAAAATCAAGTTCCACATCATGTCATGCATTCCCTGCGCATTCATTCATTCATTTATTTAATTTATTATCGACAAGTTTCAATTGAAATTTCTTTTTTGCACATCTCTTGTGGAAACTGAAGGTTTTTCTCAGTGATTATGAGTTCGTGTTTCATACATATATGACTTTGATCAGACTGAGAAGAAGAAATTCATGAATATGCTCATAGTTGTAGGTCCATCTTGGAGAAGAAACTTGCTTAAGATTGAGGTTTTGTCAGTGCACTCTGCTGTTGTGAGAAATGCAATCTTTATTGTGGGTGTGTCAAGTGCAGTCCATAATGGTGTCCAGTCCATGTCCAGTTCATATGAATCCTATGGATTGGATGCCAGATGGTGTCTTCTTCTATTGAGATTTGTGTATCTTCATTGTTCTTTGTTTCTCTCCTATCTTTTCTTTGCTGGAGTAGAGGTCTTCAACCTGAACCACCAGCTGCCCTCCTCTGCTCACCATTGTACAACATGTAAGGGTATAAATGGCAAAGGTCTCCTCTTGTCAAAGTGGAAAGGTGTGTTCCTCATTCATCCCATCATCACATTGTTTGTCATTTTAGATTCCAAAACCTTTGAGCTCTCATGATCAAGTTTCTTCACTCATTATCACAAGTTATGTTCTCATTGGTCTAAACATGAGTGTGGAGAACAGGTACCTAGATTGTGAGAAAAAGAACTCATTGTGAGGGCTCATCCATGTGATGATGGGCAACCTGACTTTGAAGATTTTTAATCCCAGAACATAACCCATACAGATGAGAAACATTAACAACCCTAGAAGCAGACCTCTTCAAATGGAAGTGCCTTGGGGTTGAAAAGTGAGCAAGGTTCTCTCGATAGATTCCCTAAAGTGAGGAGCATAGTCACAGCAGACAGCAAGAGAAAATGCCACAAATTGCAATGTGGTTGGAGCAGCTATGAGGAGCTAGAAGAGGGGTGATCCAGCATGACCCTTGGAGTCACATGTGAGTTCATAGGGTTGGGGAAAATGTACCTCATCTACAGACCGCATGACTCCTGCCACAGAAGAATATTTCTCCTTGGCATCAGTTGAGAGCACATAAAGATACAAACCAGCTGCTAGACATGCCATCAATTTTTTTGGATCAGCTGCCACAATAATCTGATGGTAGCAAATATTCAACTTGCTTGGCAAGCTGAGGAATGACCTGGATGATTCTCACAGAGCTCGCACATTAATGGGCTTTCTAAGCCTGCAGTCATTTGTGGCTATGTCTCTTATTATCTTCTCATGCAAATCGTAAAATAACATTGGAAATTTTCCTAGATCAATGCCAAATTAAATCCAATTAAATTTCCAATTTTTTGTCTGAAATGGAACATTAACTGGTTCTCAAGTGCCCAGCAAAGCTCCATTTGACCTCAAAAAATCAGCAGATCGTCCCTTTAAGTCATGATTCACAGCAAATCCCTGATGACCCATGGAGCTCTCCAATACATAATTGTCTGAAAAACTCCAAAGCCAATGGAATTTCTATGGAAACTTTGAAATAAATTTGGTGCATAGTGATGTTAGTGATCTGCAGAAGTGGTTGTGCAACCTATCCACAGACTTGAGTGTGATTACATATTGGGCCTAAATCATATAGGCCCTTCATGAAGTCCTGCAGCTTTGAACACCCAATATATTCATCTTCACAGCAAGCAAGATTCTCCCAAGATTACAAGATCCAAAATAGGGGGGTTTCAAAGGTTGATTCTCTCATTTGCATTTAGATTCTGCTTGTGTTCTTGATTAGGTGATCATTGAGGCTGAAACTTTGAAACCCTGATTTCGTTTTGTTGCTTACCTGAACTTTTTTTTGTCGTTTATTATTACAGCTCAAATTCCATAATTCCATAGTGAGAAGAAGTGCTTCTGGACATCTAGAGTGAGAAAGGTTAAAAGTCCAGACCCTACTTTCACTTCACACCAAGCATGAGAAAGTGTTCATAAGAGTGACTTCTGAATCATGGATGATTCAATAATCACTCCAGTCATATTCAACCAAGTGAACGTTTGAGATAATCACCTATTGAAATAATCCATTATTGCACAATACTATTGTAGTATGAGATTTCTAGAGCAAGTTGTTATGAGATTTGAAGCAGTTGGGTTTCTTCACGCTAAAGACAAATCGATCGCCGATAGGTACAGGGAGTTGGCAATTCCAATATCCTATAAGGTCTCTTCACCAGTGGAAAAGAATTTGGAATTCGACAGACGAGGCCAAACTTGTTGTAAGCAAATGCCAGAGCTTGAAGAGACTGGATGTGCGGGGAATGTGGGAATATTGAGGAAGTTGAGGTGCTCTGCCAAAATCTATCTCAACATCCCGCATTGGAGTGGCTATCCCTACCGTCAATTAGTGAGAAAGGCGCCGCAATTGTATGCGAATTGTTGAAGAAAAACCATCTCCTTAGATGTTGTTCATTCAGTTATGGAGGAGTGACGGCAATAGGAGCTACGTCCTTTGCGTGAATGTTGGGCGTGAATTGCACCCTGAAGTTTTTGTGTCTATACGACAATCCTTTGGGACCAGATGGAATGGAGGCATTGCTTGTGCCTCTTACTGGATGAACACTTGCCCCTCAACAAATCACTGCAAAGTCTTTCCGTTGGTGGAGCTGAAAGTAGGATGGGACAAAGAGGGGCCAAAGCTATCGCCCGAATGCTTTGCACCAACACCACCTTGAAGGATCTCCGTGTGGGCTATGAACCCAGTTTAACGCCATCAGATGTGTGTGATTTTGGAGTCTTTGGAGATTCCAAATGAAACTTTGCGCACACTTGATTTTGATTGCTGTGAAGGTGTTGGCAAGGTCAAGGATGTTCTACAAGTCAATTCTTGGTTGGAAATCGGGTTGGAAAATACTCCATTGGAAGCAGTTGCTTAGGAATAAGTATGTATGCTCCCAGTTTAAAGCTTGCGTGAAATGTGTGTAAATGATTTTGGAGTCAAGAAATTTGGAGGAAAAACTGAAACTTTGTGTGCACTTGATTTTTCTTCATCTAATAAATTTGGAGAAAAAATGAAAATTTGGGTGGGCACACTTGACTTTTTTTTGAGAGATGTGACGGTGTAAAAGTTGATCAGGTGGTGTTGGCTGAATTAGTGGATCAGATTCCTTGAATCTTGAAATCCTTTGTTGAAAGAAATGGGGTTGGATTTTACTCCTTCAAAAGAGCTCCATATGAACTAATAATGATCCCAATCTAAAATCAGCAGATGTATGCGTACATGATTCTGGAGTCTGAGTTTGAGAAAAAACATGAAACTTTATGCACACTTATTTTTTAGGGCATCAGTGTTGAAGATTATGAGGTGCTTCAAGGAGTCAAATCCTTGGGTGATGGAAATTGGGTTGGAATTAATTCCATTCAAAGACAAGGGACACACTCCACAAGAACAGTTGGCGAGACCTTCATGTAGAGCACAATGTGAAAGAAAATGCTCAAGTATTTTAGGTCCTACAATGTCAAGCCAGTTGTGTCACATGTGTCCCTACCTTATAGGCAGTCTCAGGATTCCTATGTTGTATGTAATGTTATGTGAACATGATCTGCAATCTCTAGATCATATAGCAAAAAGGTGGGAGTTACCATCTGCTTTACTAGCTGCAATGCACATTACCTGACCTATGGAGAAGAGACAGCCAAAGAAAAAACTAAATACCATGTCTACTTGTTTGTGATCTAAGAGGACTGAGGAGACCAACCTAATCCTTCAGTCCTCAAACTTAACACAAGATGGTTTACGAGGTAGACAGAAAACCAAATACTTGTATTCCAATGAAGAACCTAGAATCGAGAATGGATGGGGTGCCTGGATAATTAATTAATCTATAATTAAACAAGATCTTGATCTCCACCTTTTGTACAGTTTTCAACTGTTACTTGCATGTTCATTGTCAAGTAAACATATTTCACATTGCTGCATTATCACAAACGTAGAAATGTCAGGAGCATTTTGATTTGGATCAATGTGCTCTAGTGCCACAGAAATATCCAGATTACTCTAGGTCCCACATTGCAGTGCATGATAATGTATCGGCTTTTTCCATATTACCAATGCTTCATAGGCCCCAATAAAAGGCAACATCCTACTAAGAAACTCAGCTCAGTTCAAAACACAACACATAAAAAATTCAAATATGTAGACCAAAACAATGCCCTTGCATATGAGGCTGTACATATCATAGATAAGTTGCTATAGAATAATAACTGAAGAAGGCAGTAGTTCAGGATTCCATACCAGATACCAGCTTCACGAATGTGCTGATTTTCTTAAGGGGATGCAACAAATGTTAGCTTTTTTGTGAATGGTACCTATTACCCACATTACTATCTCTTTCCTGATGGTATCTACCCGAGGTGGAGTTGTTTTGTTCAAACAATTCATGAACATGTTGATGAGAATATTTCATCATCATGTACATGCAATCAACTTATTCTTGATTGGACCCTACTCACTTGCCTCTGAGCACTCCATCTATGACTATGTCTTACCACATCCAATTGCAATTTAGCATTAAGGTATTGAAACTCAAGTTCATCATGGCATACCTAAGGATCATACTTGATTATGCTTCTTTTCGTCTCTATGAGCGATTCCCCACAAATTTGGCAGCTAAATCTTTTTGTTATATGCAACTAAAAGTCTAAAACTAAAGCACTAGTGCAAGATGAAGAAATTAGAGACAAGGGCAATGTAAGCAATGGATCCCTAGAGAGAAAGTTGAGAAAGCAATTGGAGATTACATACGCATCAACTAAACTGGAGAATGCTATATGCAAGATTTTCACATCCACACACCACAATAACTGTTACTTGCATCCTTGTGTTGCTCATTTGTTGAAAATTAACATGTGTTCTCCTTGATTGTTGATATGCTACAAAGTCTGTTCTAACAAACTGTGCATATTGTAAATCTTCAAAAGATCATGTTACCAGTGTTGGGTGGATATCTGAAAAATTCAGATATCAGACTCAAATATTCCCCCAGATATCATCTTTCAAACTCTCCAGAGATTTTTTTTTAAAGTGATATGTGGAGTGATTCTTAACCCCTGGATCTCAAAAACATAAAATCTGATCAGTTAATATCTGGAACTAGTGGGTACCCGTGACCTTGGGGGACACTGTGACGAATGACATCACTTTCTCTTCTATTAACAATATTACGAACTCTATACATAACAAAACAACATAATTTGAAGGAAAAAACTGGCACATAGTGTTCTGGGAGCAGCTGCTGCCTCCAACCCTAAAATCAAGAACTTATAAAGAGGCTATAGATCTAGCCCCACTTCGTTTCTTGCATTTTTTTTTGGTTTTCTTTCTCTTGTTGTTCTTCTTTCTTCTCCCTCTTTTTCCTTTTTTTTTCCTCCCAATTTTTTTCTAAAAGAAATGTTGTTATCTCTTCTCCATATTCTTCTTCTTTCCCTCTTTTCAAGTTTCTTAAAAATATAATGTTGTATTTCTCCTTCACATTGGTCCATATTTGAATATCAAGGTGGGGAGTCCTTGGTCAACAAGTGGGAGGAGTTGGGAGGTAGATTTCTTGGCAACAACATAAGTTTCTTTTTGTTTTTTTTCTCCCTTCTTACATTTTCTTTTCTTTGTTTTTTATTTTGCTGTCTCTGTTTTTTTTAATTTCTTTTCTTTTGTTCTAATTTTTTTCTTTTAATTTTTTACTACTTTTATCTGTTTTATGTGTTTTGCTTCCATTTTTTTCTTTTCTTTTCATTTCATTTTTCATGTTTTTTTCTATATTTCTTCTGTTTTCATTTTTCCTCTT
This sequence comes from Sphagnum tenellum, assembly GCA_963921925.1. Taxonomy (NCBI): domain Eukaryota; kingdom Viridiplantae; phylum Streptophyta; class Sphagnopsida; order Sphagnales; family Sphagnaceae; genus Sphagnum; species Sphagnum tenellum. Next base: position 16,399,804 of record OY998155.1, read on the forward strand.
TTCTTTTCTTTTCTTTTTTTTCTTTCTATTATTTTCTATGTGTTTTATTTCCATGTTTTATTTATCTTTATATTTTTATTCTTTTCTTTTTATTTAAATTATTTATATAATTTCTTCTATATGTTTTTTTTCTATTTTTTTGTTCTTTTTAAATATATATTTTTACATTCCATTGTTTCAATTTCCTCTTTTTTTATTATCACTTATGGTTTTTTTTCTATCATTTTTGTTTGCTTTAAATCCTTTTTTTTCTTTTTCCATTGTTAATGGTTTATTTTGCTTTTGTGGTTGTAGTGTAAGGTTTATAATATAACTTTTTTTTAAATAATTTTATACATTATGCATCTTTTTTTTTTTTGAATTTTTTTTTTTTGGGTAAATGTTTAAGCCACAATCTTTTAGGTGTGCATAACATTAGCAATATCTTTGGTATTTTTTGCAAGGCATTTGTTTCTTTGAATGTTTTCCATCATTAGCCTTGTAGAGCACTTGTGTGAAAAATGGGACGGTCAAGTGAAAATCTAAATAAAAAATGCAAATAGAAGAAGCAATAATATTCATAAGTGAAACTAAAATTGAAAAAGAAATGGACAGAATTGAAGAAAACCCAAGTTTGCAAATAGAATCTAACAAAATCTTAGGAGTGAATGAAGAAAATTTACAAATTACAAAAGAAAAAAGTAAACAAATTTTGGAACAATTACATCTTCAAAGAAAAAAATGGCAATCATATAATTAAAAATGCTCTATGTTGGTCTTTGTATTGTGTTAATTACAGTGCAAAAGTCTCACTTGAAACCCCTCAAATCATGTGTTGAATAGTATGTTATTCCAAATCTTTTCTTTTTGTAAATCCAAGAAAACAACTAAGGAAAGGTCTAATATCATATTATTAAATCAATGGAATAAAATTTTTTCAAACATGTTAATAGAGACCATTCAATAATTTTTTTAAAATTTGAAGAGGACGTTAACTATGTAATGAAAGGAAATTCAAATAGACAACTTGCAAAAAAAGGAGCAAATGTCTCTAGTTTTTCCATTTTAGATTCTTTTACTTTAAAAGATCCTTTCAAAAAAATGATGTGGAGCAAAAAATGTTTGTTTATGAAGGACCTTGCACTTTTAATAGTCAAAAGACTTGCCTTATAATTTGTGGAAAGTGTATGGTTTAAGTGTTTAGTATTACATTTGTGTCCTTGTGTTCAATTTCCCTCAAGACAATTATTTTCACACAATGTTTTATTTAGCCTAATGAAGAAACCTAAATAGACATATGTTTTGCCTCTTGGCATTGCTAGTTTTGATTTATGAACAAGTAGCCCCATTAAGAACAAATTCTTCTTAAACAAATGAATGTACTAGACTTCTCACATTGTATGTTATGCCAATGTCCTTTGACCAAACCCATGACCTTAATTGATCCAAGACCATGAACCCACAACTACTAGTTATTAGTTATAGTCATTAACTAAATGTTTAATTCAATTTTTCTCATGTTGGCAAACGAACTCTTCTATTTCATCATGTGTTTAGTGGCTTTCATATCTATATACGAAATTTCTAAATCATGCGATTCTTCATAATGCATTAGCTACAAGTCCTACATTGATTGAATATTCTTCATTTTTTACGAGATTAACAATAATGTTATCTTCCTTCTTATCTTCTTTCTTCTTCTTACATGTTTGCTCCCAATGCCCAAGTGGCCTTCTCATGGTAATGGTTACATTCCATTATTTTTTTAATTCAAGAATTTATTCTACTATTTTTTTGCTTCCAAATTCAACTTGTTAGAATTTCCTCTTCTTAAATTAAAAGAATAGAAGGTTGTGTCACTACTTTCTTGTTTTGCAAAAAACTTCATCAATGATTCTTCCATCAACAATCACACAGTTAAATTTTGAAAAGTTTTCATGGCTTTTAGAATGTTATCCCAAGTAGATATCAAATGCCAATGTTCCACTAGTAGGTTGCACAAGATCTTGGAGATTACAACATTTTCAATGGTTAGCTCAATGCCAATATCATTGAACTACAATGCCATGTCTTTAACAACAGTAATGAATGAAGACATGTCTTGGCTAGGTTTCATGTGAAACTCAAAGAACCACTATTGCATGATGTGTTTGTTCTCCCTTGAATTTTGCTCATGGATACTAATCAAGTAAATCCACATTATTGTTGAGGTTTTACACTTGACTAGAACACTCATGTAATTAACATCAATTGATGAACTTATTAACATCACGGTTGTTTTGTCATGTTTTTTCCATTATCTTTCTTTTGTGGCTACTTCCAAGGTTTCAATTCCTTCCATAATTTCCATTATTTTTTTACACAAAATATTATTGTCATTTGGAAATTCTATTTTTGAAATTTTGTCCCATTGAATTTCTTGATGCTCCCCATGTTGCTATCACCATTAATTCAAACACTTGCCTCATTTCTATTTGCAATTTTCACCAACTTTCAAACCAACTAGTTTGTGTTTTTAAACATCATTCAAATAAAGAAACTATTTTTCCTCATTGTAAACAAGTTTAAATCAACTCTTTAATTCACAACTTGGAAACAATATGACGTGGGTGCATAACTTGTAGAAAATAATACATCTAATATCATGTACACAATGTACAAAAAAAAGGTTCATTCATGATTAGGGTTTGAAAAAGGAATGTCTAATTGAAAAAGGATTGTAACTTGGAAATTTTTAGATTTTCATAATGTATAATATAGGGTGAAATTAAATTACAATGGTTAAATATTGTTGTCACAAGTACTACTTTTTGAAACTATGTGTTTTTGAACTTCTACCAAGCTAATATGAAAAGGTTTTTTGCAAATGATACTTGGAATAAGATAGTTCAAAACCCAAAGAATAAGATTTTCAAAAAAATCACACCTTGAAATTTATTTAAATGATTAAAAAATATACTAGTGAAAAATTGTAATTGTCATGACATCTTGCAAATTGCAAATATACTTCAAAAACCATTCATTTGATGATTACCAAACTTGATGAAGTACTCAATCATATATTACATATGAGTTCATTGTCCCATTTTGGGGTGAAAGCATGGTAAAGTATATAACTAAATGTCCTTGCACTAAAATGAAGTAAAAAAAGAAATAATTTTGGACAAAAACAAAAGAAAATAAATTCAAATTTTATTTAAATTTCATTCTAAAAGTATGGTGCTTTCCATTGGGTTTATATTAAATTGAATACAAAAATTCTCTAAAAGAAATTTGGAAATAAATGACTACAATTTTAGTTACAGAAAACAAAATTTTAATCATAACGGACACATGTGATTACAAACCATGTAGTCGCCTTAGGAAAATGGCAAAAAACAACTAGTCACAAAAAACTCCACATGGCATGTACAATCACCCCTATAGTCACATATTGCCTACGACTAAAGGAATTTTCATCCATTGACTAGTCATAGGACTAGGCGACTATAAATACAACTACACAAAATATTGGGAAGCATTTTTTAAATAATTAAATTTAAATTATTTTATATTTTTTAATCACACATATTAATTAAAATTATTTATGTTTACATAAATAATAAAATATAATAATTAATATTATTGATAATTTCATATTTTCAACCTCTGAGTTGTTGACATGTGTCACTACCTAAGTTAACTTAAAAACCTAATTTAGGTAACTAGGTAGGCACCTAGGTTAAGTAGCCTAAATATGTAGGGCACATATGGTCAACATACCATCATTGACCACAACCATGTAACTTGTTGGAACTTGTGAGGTTTGATCCTTAGACCCCAAGGGTGGATATCAACTCCTTTACCACCAAACCACCCCATTCAATGTGCAGATATTATATGGAATGCATTGGATTTACCCCATACTTGACTTTAAACATTGCACAAACATCAATTTCAATATTTTATATTTTATTCATGTTTTTCCAAATGGAAAAATTTTAAGTTGATTTTTAAAATACTTTCAATGATATATAAGAAAAATAGATTTTATCCTTCATACTTTAAAAAAAACATTAATCTGAATAAAGTTTTTCTGAATTTTGTTAAATTGAATTACATTTTGATGATGATTTGCTGGAATTGTTTTTCAAGCACGTGATTCATAATTGAAAAATATTTTATGATTAAGGTTTAATAGTAAATAAATAATTTATCTCCCACATATTAATCCTTCATATTTAAAAAAAAACATTATACGATGTGATTATAATATATTATAATTTTAATTAATTCATTTTTTATAACACATAATATATCTATCACATTTCAAAAAATATTTTTTTTATAAATATCAGTTATAGCATTTATGATGTATATATATTTTTTAAATGTAGATTTTAATTTAAACCACATTTAATAATGTTAGATAATTAATGAATTTGATGAAATTTTAAGTTTTATACTTTTACAAACATTTAATATATAAAATTTATCTAAATTATGGTAAAAAACTTATAATTAAATAATTGATATAATTTTTAAACATCTCAAACCTCTATTTGATTAAATATATATATCATATTTGATTTATGATAAGTTGTAATTTTATCAATAAAATTTAATTTACATGTATAATATGTAATGAAATAATCATCATATATAATATTTATAAATAGATCATAATTCAGATATATTTAATAAAAAATAAAAAATATTAATAAACAATTTGACACAGGTTGAATATCAAACAAATATTGTAATTCCAAAGATGTCACATATGTTTTAATCGGAATATTGTAAATGGAAAAATTATCGACCCTAATTGCCAAAACAACTAGGTTTTCATCTATCCAAGGATCCATTCACAATATTGGATGGAAAATGTGCATTTTCATTTTTATTTTTTTCCATCCAAACATGTAATACTCATAAATTATACTCACATTTGTAACTTCATTTGATTATGTCAACACTGCAGTGGCACATGATTACAATAGTTACATATATGATTACAAACATTTACAACTAAAATGACACATAGGACTAACCCAACTATAGTTGTAAAAATAGTTGATTTGGACATTAATCACATCTATAGTTATAACCATATGGTTGGAATGGAAAAGATTTCTTCTAGTGTTTGAAAAACTTTGGAATAATAAAAGTAAGGAACAAATATTTCAATATGGTGTTCAAAAGTACTTTTTCATTAGATAATTTAATGAAATAGATTTATGTGAAATTATAACAAATATATCATTTATATTCAAAGGAAGGAAAACAAATAAATTTCATTTTTTCTTTGGTAGAATATACTTGACACATACTTCAAACAAATGTTACACTAGAAAAATTAGGCTTCAAAAGTTACTTACATTTACAAAAGGCTACTTGACACCTATTTTTACAATGCAAAATTTCAAAATCAATTCATAATAATGAAAAATAATAAAATATGTCATTTAAGTAAAAAGATTGAATGTATAATAATTTTGTGATGGGTTTTGGTTCCACTTTTTGTTAGCTTGAATTGTACACTTTACCATGTTTTCACCTTTCAATTCTATATGAAGATTTCCATTCATATGATTTCATGAAAAATATGTAGATGAAGTTTTTCAATCAAACAAACATATTAAATGTGTGTATACATAAACGTTTGTTGAAAAAACACTATCATTCAAAAGGTAACAATAATTGTGTGGAGGTTTTGTGTCAAAAATTCATCTTATGTGTTTTTCTAAATGCTAGATGAAATGAAATAAAGTCTACCCCCAAAATAATACAAAATGTATCCCAAAAAAACAACATTTTCTTGCCTGAAACATACCACCATAGCATGCCTTCACCTTAATATATTGCAATTATGTTGTATTATTTTGTTTTTATTATTAAAATATTCAAAGAAAAAGCTTTAGAAAAATCAAATAGTTATTGGATGTTGTATACAAATATTTTTGAATCCTTGAAATCAATTTATGGTCAATTGTCAATGTTATAATTTTTTTATTGAAAGGAATGCATAAAACGATGTAATTGATTTTTAAAAATTTGTACAAGAAACCTTTATGCAACTATATGTTCATTAGGTCAATTAAATGCAAATACATCATATAAAACTTTCAGAGTTTTGAAATTTTCAAACAAAAGGCTACAAAAAGAATTGATTTCTTTATCAAATAATTTCGCTAGTTTTTTTAATATCCATTAGGTTCAAGAATTATAATTTTAGATGCAAGTCACATGTGTAGGAAATAATCATGCAATAAAACATGTTTAATTAGTTGATTTTAATTCAACAAGTTTAACCATTAGATGTAGCAGTTAAGTTGCGTCATTAAGTTTAACCATTATTCAAAGTCATTAACTTTAACCATTAGGTTTAGCCATAACGTTTAACCATTACTTTGAATCATTAAATTTAACCATTATGTTTAGCCATTATTTTAAGTCATTAAACTTAACCACTAGGTTTAGCTAACACATACCATAGCAAGTGTAATGCTTGTTCGGTTTTTTCTTGTTTTAAAATAAAAATTTAATTTAATGTTGAAATTGTAAAATTTGTTTATATATTATATTTTTAATATATCATGGGAACATGTGAATAAAATTGAAATTAATCCAATGAGAAAAAATAACAAAAGCACTTATAAATATTATAACGCTTACTTTTAAACAATAAAAGGACTTGTAAATGGATTTGAATTTTTTTGAAAATGATATTTTTTCAAAAAATTTACCATAAACCTTAATAAAATAATATGAAAAAAATTTAAATATTTAAAAAAAATTGAAGTTTTTTTTCAAAATGTTCTAAGAGTATTTTAAGAATATTTCCCAAGAAGCAATCACAAAAGCAATAAAAAAGTAGGTAGGTGTGGCTTGTGTTATCCCATTTGCACCCCCGTCTACTATAATCTAATTGATTTAATGTAGTTTGTATTTGTATTTGTTTAAAGAATAGGTGGGATATGAATTGGGGCACACCATGGTTTGCCCATTGAAACATGTTCATGTCTAAGATGTAACCTCTTTTGTTTTAATGCCCAAAACTCGGCAAGGTTTTGGGAATGTAATGGATGTCATGGTAAATTACAGACCATGGGCAACGTGGGAAAATGCATTGAAAGAAAGAAAAATAAAAAAAGATGCTCCTTGCCAATTCATATGGTGGCAATATGATTAACTATAAGCTAACTTGAAAAGGCCAACCATTGATAGTGACCTTGGTCATCATTGTTAAGTAGTGCACATTCATAAATGAACTTGAAGTGTGGATGTATGTGGATACAACATAATCATCCCAATACCATTGTTTTATGTATGCATATAAATATCATTGCAACTATGGACCAAAGGACTGCCATGGTGATCCTAGGCATCCCAATAAAAAAAACAAGGGCACATTTTCAAGTTTTTCCTGAAACATTTGTACAAGTATCCAAATGTTGCAAAAATTGTTTGGTACCATCAAGGGCACACCCATGAAGATGGTACTCGTGAGGATGGTACTTCGACCCATGGAACATTTGATCATGATTTTTAATGATGTAAATCTTGATATGCAAGCCGCATTTGTCTATGATTGAAGGCTTGGATTCAAGATCGATTGGACAATGGCTTGACCATTAGGAAAATATATGAGAAACATAAGAAGATATGGTACAATACACGACTTCTTGGGAAAAAAACTTGTACATATGATTTTTGGATTCAAAGGAACATTTGATACTCAAAGAATAAAATGAGGAAAGGAAGTTGGAAGCATCATCCTACATTTGACCACATGAGTATGCATATGTGGACTTTGGAACATCATGAAATTGTCTTTTTCTTGCAAGACAAAGACAAAACAAAGGACTTATCCTTCACAATTGGCATACAAACACCATTGCAAATTGTTTGGTTGTTGTAGTTTGGGCATAATGGAGCACTTTCTATGGATGCAACCTTTGGTACCAGTGTGCAAAGGTACCACCTTTTCACCTTGATGGTGTTTGACCATCATCATCAGGTTTACCTATCTAGCATGGGTAATCACAAGTTGACAAACAAAATTGGATTTAATACGATGGTTACTAGCATTGAAAGAACACACCTTGAAAGAGGATCCCACTTCAAAGCCTTCATGTTTTCATTGTAAATGATGCCCTTCAAGAATGTGATGCAATCAAGTACCACACACAATTTACCTACCTTGACCCATTTTGATTTATGTAATTTTGTTTTTGAGGGAATTTTTTAGAAATGTTTTTCAGTATTCTCGTGTGGTTATGGGTGTGAATCTATTTTCCTTTCAATTGGTTGTTTATGTTTTTTCATATCGGGTTTAAGTATCATTCCTTTGTTAATGGATGATAAATTGTTTAATTATAATCATGTATGGAAGGATGAAAATATTCCCATGTGCTTGTGTGCATGGCATGCTTTGAAAAATCGGAAGGAAAACATCATTTCAAAAGTGCCAAAGGATGGAAATTCGAGGCACTACGTCTTCCAAGCTTTGAAGGCCACCATGTACAAGTCCATTGAGTATGAAGAAAGTATTGAGGATTTTGTTGGGCGCACATGAGAGAATTTGTTGATGACTATTGTGGAGGATTTTGGGGGTGTCAGGTTTCACAATTATTTTTGGGCTCCTTACTAAACTCATATGGATTTTAAAAAGTGGAAAGGGCAAAAAAAAATGGTTTAAGGCTTGCAAAGATGCAAGTCTTTTCTTTTGAAAATTGAAAAAATCCTATCAAGATTCAATTTTTATCCAAGGTGATTTTAATCAAAGAAACCTTGAGTTTAAGGATGCCATAAACCTTTTTCTATTCAAAGCAAACGATTTCTTTCTAGAGCACAATTTTTATTCTTGAAATAAAAGGGGGGAGTAAAAACACACTATAGTTGACGAAAATGGGCAATTGAAAGTCCATTTTTGCAATCCAAATCTAGTGTATTTTCACATAAAAACATTAAAATCATGTTGAAATTAACATTTATTTCCATATTCAAATTCATGAGCCTCTAATATCACCATTTAAAAACGCCTATATAAATATGGGTCTTGAAAAAATAAGTTTAAATATTGAAATTTGACATATTTCATTTGGATTCATAAAAAAAGTGAGAGACATTTTATAACTTGATTTTTTCATCTTAAGTGTTATAAGCTTGCAAAGTAAAGGCCCCCAAAGTTTTGAACATGTCTTCCACTTCCACTAGAAGAAAAAAATCCATATACATAGTTTTTAAACCATTATTTGGACTACTACATTTGACATATCCTACATTGTAAAGTTCATTTCCCCCATAATTATTGATCTTTTTGGTGTAAGAATTTCAAAGTTAGGAGGATTAGAATACAAGTTTCATTATTTCATCATAATTTTAAAAAATGTATCAAATGCGTTTGAATTATGTACAACAAGACTTGACTAACCTAGAAAAAATGGAAAATGTTACATCCATAAAAGTCCACTACAATGTGTTTTTACTTAGGGTTGCAAGCAAAGTAAAGTAGATGGCTCATTGCTCCTTGTCAGAAAAAATTACATGTTAGCAATGAATTTTTTTTAACGTACTAAAAGTATAATTTTTTTTTGTTACAATAATCAACATGATAATAATCTTTCATTTTATGTTTAAAATGTTGAAAAACACCATCTTGAAAGTAGAATTTAATAAGTAATTTCTACTTGCGCAAAATGTTTGATCTTACATTACAAGAAAAGTTATCTTTTGGGACTTGATTTATGACTAGGTTGTTAGTCATGGAAGACATCTATGACTGCATGACTATGTAGTCGAATAAGACACGTTGTTTAGAACACCTAGTCACTAATGTGATTTAGTCACAAGGTAATTTACGATGATGACTTTTGCGACTATAAAGTCATGGAGGTCGTCAATGCTTGATGAGATCAATAAATTATGGCCATTAAATATAATTCATTAAGTATGAAATAAATATTTTTTCCACCCATGCCATGTAGACACATGGCATGTAAACATGATGTAAAGGCTAAAAACCTAGCCAATATGCTAAGAATGTAGGCCCTTGTGGCCCTAGGAGTGTATGCCCTAGCCTACTTGGGGATGTAGGTTAATTTACTTAACCTTAAGCTAATTAAAACAAGTTGCAAGTGTGAGAACTTGAACCCCTTGCCTCCACATTGAGGGAAAAAGTCCTTAACCCCCATTTAACCATTGCATCACATGATTTTTACATAACAAAAATTGTCACCTATTGTTATAAACAGTTTTTTCTAACATACTTTATAAGTTAGTTACCTAGGTACTTACTTAACAATTTAGAACCTACCTAGTAACCTAATAGATAACTAGCTTAGTAGGGTGTAGGTAAGTAATACCTAAAGGTAATGATAAGTAGGTACCTAGGTAGTAAGTAGGTATGAATGTACTACCTACCTAATAGGTAGGTGTTTAATAGTAGGTACATACATCTATTGCATATCTAATATGTAAGTAGGTGGGCACCTGGTAGTAAATATGATGTAGTTAGGTAGGTATGTATTATATAGAGTAGGTAAGTAAATAATAGGTAATATTAACCCATAGGTATTAATTATTTTATAGGTAACTAATAAATAACTATTAGGTGACTAACACCTAGATAAACTATTAACATAGGTAGGTTATTAATGTATGTAGGCTAGTCATGTAGTCGTAATATAGTCACAAAATATCTTAATTTAGTCATGTAATCGTAATGCAATTACAATGTAATCACAAATTTGAATAAAAATATGTGACTAAAGATTTATGATTACATGACTCGATTAGGACATTAGTCATAAATGTCCAAGTCATGAAAGACATGTTTTGGTGTTGTGTTACAAAATGGGTTACATGTAGATGAAGTATTGATTTTTTAAGAATTTCAACTTAGTGGAGCCCTAAAACATATTGATGTATTATCAAATTATGAATGTTATGTTCATAATATATCCAATTTTTAATATGAAGTAGGTTTGAACACCATTTTGACCCAGTTAATTTCAAACATATTTTCAACCTACTTTTATGATATCAAAATTGTTCAAATTTTGTATCCAACTTCCCATAAACTAAATGTATGGCCTTATGGTTTTATATTTCTACTTAAAAATATTTTGAATCTACTTTCTTGTGTCCATATCAAAAATTGTTCCATTTTTTATTAGACTTTGGGCGGACCACTTTTTTTGTTTACTTTACCTTGTTGACACGCATGGTTATGGCATTGAAAATGTTTAAAACCCTAACTTTAATGTTCACCCAATCATATGTTTTGAATCAATCTTGAGGGTATTAAAAATTGTTTAATGCAATTATTGCTACCATAACCATGTTATTTTAATGGGTAACACCAATTTTGCAATGAATGCGGTGATGTATGTGTGTGGGTTTTTATTTAGGGTTGAATTTGGGATTTTTTGGTTCAAGGTTAATTTTTTTTACAGTTAAAATCAATGGGAGTTTGGTTATTTACGTTTAGTTTTTTCTTGTTCTTTGTTGGTTAGAGAATTTGACTTTGAATGATGCATTTTGGGCATTGAGTGCAAATTAAATTTATTGGTGTGTTGAGGCCATTCCTAGCCTATGCATCATCATTTTAAAGGTGTGTTGCTCACAACATGTTAGTTTTTATGCTTGACCCACATTTTAAACACCTAAAATTTATTCAAGATTATGTGGGCCATGAACTAGCTATGCAAATTGTTGCAAAATATTATCATGAAGTTTTTTGCTGATTTTTTTTATTGTTTATAAAGCCTTATCACCAAATTATATCAATATTGAACCCATTAGGTTTATTGTGGTTGAACTAGTTGTATTTGGGTCATTGGGTTTCTTCAAAGCAAATTTGTTTATTGTGGTTGAACTAGTTGTATTTGGGTCATTAGGGTTCTTCAAAGCAAATTTGTTTCTTTTTAGAAGGACTGTAGCGGTTATTAAACCATTTAGTCCTTTGATTTGGTGAGCAAACCATAAACAATTTTTTTCTAATCTATCATATTCCAATCACCAAGTCATGAACATTGTTGGTTCATAAATTGATACTAAAAGGATTTAATATGATGGGAGTCATCATAAGTTTGAAATGTTATTGGATTGGGATTGAAAATCTAGATATTAAACTAGTTCTACTTATGAAGATTTAGTTAAATGATCATAAATTTGGGTTCACAAATGAACCAAAATCCATTGATGAATAGTTTGATGTCGAAGATGGAATGATTTTAAAAAATGAACATCTCTTTGTAGATTTCAATTTATTTGAAGAAGAATAACATATTGTGGTGTTGAAGGGTGCAAATTTCAAGATAATTGTGCAAAAGCAATTTATCTTGTGAAAAATAACAAAGGAGGTACTTAATTGATTTTTTTTTTGGTTATGAGTTTTTGTGATTTGTTAGTTGTAGGTACTTAATGAGCATAATGCTTGAATTGTGTGTTGTGTGTTTGTAATTTTTTGGTTGTAGGTACCCTAACTGTAAGAAATAACGTTTCAACAATGAGTACAGATAGAAAAAATCTGAAGCACCCTGAAATGTTTTAGAACCTCACAATAGTTCAAAGTGTAAATTTGTATTTACATTTGTGATGTCAATAAATATCAAATCTCAATGTTATTGAAGTAGAATAAAAATATGTACAATACATTTTGTTAGAAGTTATCAAAACACTTTTTGTAAGTTGCATGTGACATTTTCACTTTCACACCCATCTTTGATTTAAACATGTGTTTGGGTATATTCACAAACATTTTTGACATAAACATGTGTATTTTTGCTTGAATATGATGTGAATTATGGATGTATTCTTTAATGTACATGCCTAGGTTCATGTTTAATCAACAACGACCTTTTTCATACCTATTACCCTTGCCCTTGTGTGAAAATAAAATGGACGTCTTTTAGGATTTGCTAAAAACATTATTATATTTGGGCCTTATGGGCTGCATGAATGTATTTGTTTTTAAATGCCCTAACCCTTAGTGTGCCTAAAAGTAAATACCCAACCAACATTGGTCCAAATTTGGCACTTAAATAGGTCTTAAAGTAGGTAGGAAGGTTTTAAAATAGTTTATGTACAAACACAAGGTTACAAAATCTAATAGTGTATTAGTTTATAAAAAATATTGATGTTTGAAAACTTGCTAATTCACATACCTTTAAATTAATTCATACATGAAATCTTCACCCTACTTTGTTGATTTTATAATCCATATGAAGAAAGACCATGGAAAGGCAAAAAGATTTGGCTAATGGCTTGATTTGCTTAGAATTGTTTTGGCTCATCACTAGAACTAATGGTTTTTTCTCAAGCCACAATTGACAGTTATTAGGAAAACAAAACACATGGCCAACACAGTTGTAGACATAATTAATGGCTAAAAATCATTGTCAAGGACATTTTCATAATTAAATTGTTAGACATCTAAAAAACTATTCTACAAAGATGATAACATTAGGGTCCATTCACAGTAAAAGGAACCATAGGCATTAAGGTCAAAATCCTTACCAAGGACTGCATTTTACATGTGTTTTGCACGAAGTCTCTAAAATATCAAAATTATATTTTAAATATTATTTTTGGGACTAAATATCAATATTGTGACCAAACACAACGCATATTATAATACATATTAGAATCTTTAATGCATAGTTCATGATTTAGTCATCTAGGTAAGACATTGGAAAAGATTTCAGAAATTTCAATCATTCTAGGGTTTGCAGAACTTGATAGCAAAGGGTTGGACATTCCATTGTTTGTTGATTGACTCGTGGAAGAAGAGAGTGATGTTGGGGTTGAAAATAGGGGGCGGGTTGTTTCTTTCTCCTCGTAGAGTCCAGATGCAAATTTGGCAATATCTGGAATTGAATTGCGTTTCACATCACTTTTAGGACTATATTTTTGAGACTCCATTTGATCAATGCCACAATCTCGAAGGGCTTGCACCACTTGAGGCATGGATGGTCTATCATTACTTGCCATCTTCGCACACCAAAGGGAAAGTTTCACAAGGTCTGAAAATTCTTGTTTATCAAAGTTACCTTCCAAATTTGGGTCTGCCAATGCATTAAGCTGTTTGGATCTCCAAGCCTCAGATACCTAAAAATTATAAACATTGCCAATTGTTAGCTTGCAGATGGTATTTTTGTTGTCACACATGCAAAGGGCAAAGAAAACTTTTCCAATGGAAATTAATCAATATTACTCACTTTCCGTGTAATAGAAAAATGACTTTGAGCAGTCAAAATCTCCATCATCACAATTCCAAATGCATACACATCACTTTTATTCGTAAGCATTCCAGATTGATGATATCTGCATGTCAAGTGAAAAACTTGTTAAACTTATTGTAGCTTAAGTTTTATTTCATTGCAAGTGTCAATCAACAAACAACAATATCATGAACAATAATAATATGGTTACATTTAAAGCCTTACTCAGGATCAACATAACCAGGAGTTCCTTTCACAATAGTGGTGATATGGCTAGCATCTCCTTGTTCCATAGCACGCAATTTGGAAAGGCCAAAATCAGCCACTTTGGCAACCATATTACTTGTGAGAAGTATGTTGGTGGTTTTGATATCACGATGTATAATGGCAGGAGAACATTTGTCATGCAAGTATTCAATCCCTACACAAAAATAAAGTACAGAAAAAGGATATTCAAATGTAAATATAAATCAAAGGTGTGTGTGACACATTTATCACATAGTTACTCAAGCCCCACACAAAAGTGAGCATTTAGCAGGGATGATAATATAAGTATGAGTCTAAACATTCCACAACATTTAAGTCTTGTGCATGTGTAGCACAATGAGCAAAACAAAGAGATGAATGTCAAAATAATAGTCCAAGGTGCACAACACAACTTTCATGCATTTATCCAAATATTGCCTTTTAGTACCCCTTATGGCAAATTTATTAGGAAATTTACCTTCAGCAACTTGCAAAATGATGGTTGTTCTTTGCCTCCAAGTCAATGGTTTTTCCCTGGGATTCTCACCTGCAAAAAAACAATTGATGGATAATATGTTGATATTGCACCATTTGTGTGATGCCTATAAAATATTAAACACGTTCTTTGATAATCAAAGAAAAATGAGCTTTGCGATGTGCAATGCTTCAATGGCTACATTACATTTGAGATGAGATCGTCAATAATGTACATAACAACTATTTTCTAAGTTAAGCCAAATAATGTAGTTTCATTTTCACTTTGGACAACCTTATTTAATAATTTGAGCATCATACTTCAAGTAAAATTAACATAGTCGCGACTTAACAATAACATAAATATGGTACTTAACAGTCTAGCGTTAAGTAACCAGCCACAGTCCTGCCTCCAAAATTGCCATCAACCCTAATTACATGTACTTTTAAATTGACAATTTTAAAATTGTAGTTACCATGTAGTCTATTTCGCAAGTCACCTCCACTCATGTATTCATATACAAGCATATAATTGTTTGGTGCAAGGCAATAGCCAATAAGTGAAACCAGATATTTGTGGTGCACCATGGAAAGGAGCTCAATCTGTACATACAAGATCCATATGCCCACATTTGTAAAGAAATATACAAATGAAACAATAAGGTAATAAGCATAATAAACATTGGTCATTGATGTATAAAAGACAATTGATCTCTCCTTTCAATAAAAAATTGTAGTGTAAAAACTTACCTCATTGAAGAACTCTTGTCTGCTTTGGTGAGAACTTGCTGACAAAGTTTTAACTGCAACTTCTTGCCCATCAGGCAACTTGCCATAAAACACTTCACCGAATCCACCCACACCTAGTTTTTTCCCAAAATTAGTTGTTGCTTGCTTTAGCGTGGCTAGTGTGAAAGCTTGACATTTGCCTCCTTTTTTCTGCAATCGTCTTTGAAGTTCCTTTTCAACTGGGTCCATACCACCTACCCACAAAAATTCAAATTGTAATAATCATCATGATATATTCTAGATTCATGATCAAGATTGTTTATCCACTTAGCCAAAAACCAAATATTGGTGGAATGTGACCATTTAAGCCTTTGCTTACTTGCATGTGCATAGTATAACCGGATCACTGAAATGATGACAATTGATAGAACTCCACCAATGACACCAACTAATATCCCTATAAGTGGTCCGTTATTGTTGGAGTTCTTAACAGCTCCAGTGTTAGCTCCAGTGTTATTCCATAACTGAATTGATGGATTAAGAAGGTCCCGGATATACAAAAATCCAGTTTCATCCAAATACAAAATCCAGTCAACATCAATATCTCCAGAGGCCGGCTGTATATTGGAAACAAATTCATGGGTATCATTGGTTTGGAGTTGAAGGGTGCCGTTTTGCTGCAATGTAAGTACACAGTGTGAATTTCCAGGTGTGGAAAGATCCCTTGAGCTATTTGGACTGATGATTTTCAAAGTGCAATTATCCTCCATGGTCAAAGAATAAGGGCCATTGCTTAATGAGCCTTCAGAAAGGTAATACCCTCTTGGCATGTACGACACATTAAAAGGATGTCCTTGTGTCACAAAATCCCAATATGGCCCATAAACACTCAAAGAACTTGGTGGTGTTGGAGAACTATTATTAGGAGGAGGATATGACGAAATTTGGCCAGGAGTTACATCGTTAGGATATGGTACAACACCATTACTAGCATTACTATTGGTGTATATCCAAAAGACCCCTTTTGGATAACCATTTTGAAAGTCATAAACCTCAAGGGTGCCATTCCCTGTTAACATTATGAAGAATGGTTCTCCGGAACCAGTTGCATAGGGTTGGGCAGACCAAGGCACACAATCTGTATTGTTTGTTTGGTTATAGCACTGTGACAAATCACGAGAGGTAGATGCATTGTAAATAGACAAAAAGCCACCTGTGTCCACTTGGAGTGTGCAAGAATTATTTCCTTGGTTGCTCGAATTTGTACTCCAGATTGATTGATTGTTCATGAAAGTAGAACTGTTGTACAACACCAAGTTACAATCATTTTGCAATAATAAATAATAGTTTGCATTATTAAGATATTGGTTTTGAGAAAGGGCATTCCCAGCCGTCAGAATGTTAATGGCGCTCCCTCCCTTCAACATAGAAATTGTGATAACCAGTACAAGGAGAAGATTTATTGATTGTGACATAATGATGTTATCTTCACCTCTTTACGAGCTATAGTTTTTAGCTCCAATCCAAGGTTTAAAAGCAATACTTTGCAGCTTAAGATCCAACACTCGGTATTTCCACTTACTTTCGATACAGAAATATGTTAATGATACATAAACACCTGCCAAAACAAACAAATTAAACTGTTAGTTTTGGCACAAGTTACCAAACCCCTTCATATAGATTTTGTGCAAGGGAGGGTTTAGTTTGATGTAACAATGTGTGTTACATTAATTTCCTTCACAAAATGACCACTCCTAAGTTCAACCTTCCTTGAGTCATGGTGATTTGATACCGTGATATCATGACTGGGCTCTCCAAACATGTCCTTTTGGTCAAATTTAGCAATATATTTAAATCAAAACAACTTCACATACCCAAATTTAAGTTCCAATCTCGACAATTGAAACCATAAGAACTTAGCGATGCTAAAGCGACTAAGGCATCAAATTTCATGTCTCAACTTCAATGTATAAGGAAAACTCCAATTTTTTGAAAAAATTATTCATTTTGCTAGTAGAAACTCATTGACAAAAGATTGAAGATAGCTAAAATCAAATAACAAAGATTTCACAAACCATGACAGTGATGGGGAACTCTCCAGATGACGACAGAAAACAACCACTTAAAGAGAGCCTTGTATGTTTGAGACAGAAACTTCAAGCTATGAGACATAAAATTTGGCAATGAACATTTTCTGTTGAAGGGAGGGCTTTTACATTTAAAAATGATCCGAGGAGGGCCTTGAGCATTAACCATGAAAATGAACCAGTTATTTTAAACTGAAAACCCCTTAAATGTCCATCAGGAAACTTTAAAAACACTTGAATCCTCACTTATAACTGTTGCTAAATTTCTATAAATATGAGATAAAGGAGACTTTTAATGGCGACAAGAGTCTAAAGTCTAAACATACTCCCCACCAGTCTTTTTTCTTGAAAAGGTTTTTTAATATCTCTATACCACAAAAATCACTGCTCATAACTTGCATTCAGGATAGATGATTGCGTATCAAGATATCTTAACCATCTCGTATCGAGGTTCGACTAATGGACCTTATTTCTCTGCTCTTATTTGGGTGTGAAACTAGCTTCAGAAGCTGAGATTGAAATCACTTGTCGAAGAGAAAGTGTAGTTCGGGAGATCTTGGGAAGAACGGGTTGTGAAAATATGATGTTTTTATAAACCACAGTTCTTATACGGCTTTCTCTAAGAGCACGAAAGACAAGATTTGAACCCCACGTTATGTCATGCTGAAAGGACCTCAAGGAGCTATCGAGGAACGAAGCGAGTTAAAATAGACAGCTCGCCACAGACACACAATACACAAACACCGACTAAAACTTTGGAAGCTGTTCCTCGAAACCTGGGGTTCCAGATGAAGAATTTGTCCACAATAGTTCAGAAACCAGGGACAAAGGACCGTCATCCAGTGACATTAAGCAACAGTAACTGTCAATTTTCAGCTAGGCAGCATAATGAGCCCACGTTTACGTATTTCCCTAACCCCAGAGACCTATGGTTAGATTCTTTTGACAATTTTGGTGATAAGTTGAAGTGTTATAAACTTTGCAAATTTACCCAATGTCCTTTACTTGGCTACAATCAATAGATGTGGAGCATGAGGATGTGAACCTTGTTATGTCTGAAGATGGAGTGCAATTAATTGCTCGATCGATGGTCCTAACACAAATAGAATCCCTACACATGACCCTCCTTGACCTTGCTGGAAACCACGTCCATAAATTCTCTTAGAAACACTTGTTAATGTCGCCTGCAGCAATACTCCAATTACACCCTGATACAACAATATCCAGAAATCCAGAAACTCTCCAATCTGGGAGAAGACGAGGCACTCGGAAGCAAGCAACCTGGTGTCACAAAAGATTCAGAATCTTGGATTCTTCTGGAAAGAAAAATCTGATTTTAGTCAATATGTAAAGCCGTCCCACCCACCCACCAACGACTAAGCTTGGAATTGTCTACGTTACTAGCAAGCAAAGATTATGCACTTGCAGGTCCTGTAGTGTCCAATTGCCGTTATTTTGCGGCATAGTAGCACAAAATACAAATGCTTGAAAGCAGAGTAAGGAGGCTACTGGTGTGAGAGAGCCTGCAATTGTGAAGGTCGGCAGGCACATGAAGAAGAAGAAGAAGCAGAAATTCAAATCTGAGAGTCCACATATCTGAGAGCTTTCTTATGTTTACAAGACGAGCAAGTACGTGTCGATGAATCTACCTAAGGGCTAGACAGCTAAGTACGTGTCGATGAATCTACCTAGGGGCTAGATAGGCACGAAAGTAAACGACGCTTCCACAACGGTGTCAAAGTCAAGGCAATACCGAGTAAAGGTTCCTCTAACATTTAGTATCTAACATCTAACTTAGTATGTTCCTTATAAAGCTTACGCATAAAAAATTTCATACTTGTATATAGTAATAACCAGTGAGTACCAGAAGGATATCCATCAGGTATAAATTTTTTATTTTTGTACTCTGATATCCAGAGGATACCCATCTCATACCCACCGGGTTTCATAATAAACAAAATTTAGAATTTTACTGCACTGGTTTTTACACTAGTTAGCGGCCTCGTTGGAGGCATTCCCAAAATAACCAGCCCTCGGCCTTGAGGGCCGCTTATTTGGGGAATGCCCCCACCCTCGGGCTGTACCCTACACTTAATTCACTGGCCAAGGTGAATATAAGGGGAAAAGCCTGATCACCAGGGCCTCCCCTAATTGAAAATGTTGTCCTAGCCTCAAAGCCTCGTAGTGTGAAGCAATAGGCCTGAAAAAGTGTTTTATTTTCAAATTCCTCAAGTTCGTGCACTGGCTAGGATCCTCAGCATTAATTAGCAATAAATGGCGACTGTCCTGATGGACTAGAAGATAATTTTGGGAACCCTGCCTAGTTCTGGCGACCTACATGAACACATTGTCTAAATCTGGTGACTTCTAAATTTTTTTCGTCAAAAGATATGGCGATTTAAAAAAAAATCTCAAAAATCCCTTTGTTGGATTCGCCAGCCCTTTTTTTTGCCGCCAGGTTTCGAAAATTCGCCAAAATAAAAAGCACTGGTGATGAGGTGCTTTCAAATGCGAGGAATTTCGACATTTGTTCAATATTGTCCATGCAACCTTGTCCGGCATTGTGCACATTGGTAAAAAGCATGGAGAGCTTTGAG
This sequence comes from Sphagnum tenellum, assembly GCA_963921925.1. NCBI lineage: Eukaryota > Viridiplantae > Streptophyta > Sphagnopsida > Sphagnales > Sphagnaceae > Sphagnum > Sphagnum tenellum. The sequence goes on from OY998155.1 coordinate 16,420,123, forward strand.
AGGATTTATAGGGAAATAGTTATCGCAATTCCTGTAGCCTATGTCAAGAGCAGATTTGACAATAATTAATTGGAAAATGAAGTCCCTAAATGTTGGAAATTTTTCATTCAAATTGTTTCAATAAAAAATGTATTGGATAATATTGAAAAAATTTCCACAAAACGTCAAAATTTTGTGAGATGTTCTCAATTCTTAATGGATGAGCCAGGTGAAGCTGACAATAAACAAACAAGCACTCGGATACTATTTACACATATTTTATTTCATATTTAACATACTTAGATCAAGTCGTACTCAAGTCTTCACAAAACTTGTTGACTCTGGATTTTGACTATGTTAATCATTTTGTACTTATTCAACAATTTATGTTAACTCATACAACAATATTCACAGTACATTGTTGATTTTATAAACTGTTGAGGTTTAGATCACGGAGGCAAAAAAATTTGGTCAACGGCTTGAGTTACTTAAAATAGCTTTAGACCATGCTGATGGACATGGGTACATGGACAATAGTGAACTCTTGTGTCAAAATCTTGAACTACACAAATGCTTATAATTTGTGTTCACAAATTTCGTCATTAGAGAGATAACATTTTCATCACCTTCACAAGAGCATTGTAGGATTTTCTGGATTATTTAATCATGGAACTTACCATAGGCTAGGGTGTTACACATGCATCGATTTCTGTTAGCAGCAATGTTTTCATCATATGTTTGCTGAATTGAATTGGCAGATACACGCGTTGACACATTTGGTGTACACACAACGTATGGGAGATACATTTTGAACAAATTCAATGTCAACGAATGTGAAATTCTGAAATTTCAGGGTCTAAGTATGCTACACCTACTCTTCTGCCCCAACTAAATCTGCTTGTCAGCTTTGCAAATGTGCTAATTCAAACTCAGCAATGAAGGTCAAACAAGTGACAAAATACAAAGGGGCACAAGGTCGCTGTGAGAACTAACTAAATGCATATACAAAGACATCTATGAGATTAGGGGGTTGAGGGAGCCCATGAAAAGTGGTATCCAAGGCAGAAGTTATCTTGGTCTTGTGAGCATGTACTGTTCATATGAAATTTATCCTTTCAGTTTAAATACATCATTATCTGTTACGCTAGGTTTTTCTTTGAGCAAGTCGTCCAGATTTCCTGGGTCAAAAAACCATTTTCAGCCATTTCTTGCATGCAAGTGGAATAGGTCTCCTGAATCTTGTGTGTCTTTTCTGTGTATATCTTGCTTGTTCTCTAGATCCTCAGTTTGGAATCTTTAAAAACTTGTTGACATTTTGAACATTTAGCATCACATATGCTTTCTGGATATGCTTTCTCTCCATTTTATTGTTGTTCCTTTATGTTGAAAAAGTGGAACTGTTGATAGTTCTGGCCCCGATTTGCAAATATAGTTGCAATCTTGCTCAGATGACTGGGTTGCAAGACACCCATCATCCATTTTGGTCTACAAACAATGAATAAGTTTGAATACAAAAGATATCCATAAAGTGGAACCCAGCTGGGCCCCATTATCACCACCTCTTTTTGATCCCCTAATTATGTGTTATCCATAGAGTGTCCAAATACAAGACCAAAATGGGGGAAACCCACAATGGGATCGCCAAACTAGGCACAGCAACTTTGTTTGTAAATCAACAATGGGGGATATATGAGCTAGGAGGTTAGGCAGCTATGGGCTAATGAGGTATGGGTGGCCATTGGCTACAAGGATGTATGGTTATGGCTATATTATTCATGGCCATTAGTTATATGGCTATGGTTATTGACTATAATGGACATTAGTTATCTAGCTATTGGTAATTAAAAATTGGTTATGGCTATGGTTATTGATTTTATGGATAGGGTTAGGTTTGACCTTTTAGCATTTAGGGCTAGGAAGAGATTTATGCAGGTTTGAATGTTTGGTTTTTAAGGTTTTAGCGTTGGGTTTTAAGTGTTCAGGGTTTAGGATAAGGGTTTTTCAAGTATGGTTTGATTTTGAATGTTTTAGGGTTTTAGCGTTGGGTTTTAAATGTTAGAGTTTTTAGGTCTGTGTTTTTAAGATTCTACCTAAAGATTAACATTTAGAATTGAATTTTAGGGTTTTCAAGACTAATTTTTAAGGTTTAAAGGTTAGGGTCAAGGTTTCAAGTCTGATTTATAAGATTCAAATTAAGGTTTGATATTTCAACTTTGATTTAAGTGGGTTAGAGTTAGGGATTGGTGTTTAAAAGTTAATGCTATAGTTTTTCAAAACTGATTTTCAAGATTTTAAGTTGAGATTTCAGGTTTAGTTTTATTTTGAAGGTTTTCAAGTTTGAATTGTAAGGTTTTCAATTAGAAATTAAGGTCTAGACCTTAAGGATAAGGTTTTTATGTTTGATTTTAAAGCTGTTAAACCTGATCACTAAGGTTGAAAGCTCAAGTTAGGGCTTTTAGGTATTATTTTGATGGTTTCAATAGAGGATTTAACTTTTATGTCTAATTTTTAAAGTTTTCAGGTCTGATTTTTACACCTGTTCACTAAGGTTTATGATTAGTATTTAATATTTAAAAGTTAGGGTTATAGATTTTATACTTTCAGATTTTAAAGGTTTCTTGCTAACATTTGGGGTTTAGGTCAAGTTTCTTGACCTTTCAAGTTTGTTTTTAAGGTTTGGAGTTAAGGGTTAGTGTTTTGATTTTAGGGTTTGGACTTGTAAAGTCAAATTTATAAGGAACTATGGTTTGATTTTTAGAGTTTCGGGTTAAGTTCAGAATTTTCATGTTTGAGGTTTAAGGCTTATTGTTAAGGGTAAAGGTTTTTGTTTTCAGATTTGATTTTTAATGTTTAGGGTATTTGTTAGTATTGAAAGATAGGGTTTGAGGTTAGGGTGTTGGGGTTCACATTTTTTGATCCTTTTTCAAATTAGGGTTTAGGTTTGACTTTTGTAATTTAAGTTTAAGGTTTAGGTTTTTGAGATTTTTTACGTTTGAATATTAGGGTTTATGTCTAACTTTGTAGCTTATGTTTAAGTCAGGTTTTAGGTTTTAGGGTTAAGGTTTTCAAGTCTGACTTTTAAGGTTTAGTTGACATTTGTCATTTAGGGTTAGAGTTTAACTTTTAGGCTTTAGGGTTAAAAAAATTAGGGTTGAATTTTATTGCTTAAAGTTAAAGGTTTAGATTTTTGGGGTGAGGAAAAAGGTTTTCTTGTTTTAATTTTCAGCTTTAAGTCTAATTTTTGTTTTGTTTCTTCAATTTCATTATTGACATGAACCATAGCAACCTCATTCTATATGATACATTCATGTGGACTAGTTGAAATTTTTCTTATGTGATGATGCGTTATTTATTGCATCATGCATCAACCATGACTTATGAATGAGATTCAATGGTGCATACTTGAGGAAAGGCTTACATTGGCTACATATTTGTAAGAATTGTTAAGGTGTATTGGGTTCATTGATGGCACATTGATCAAGATCCACAATCCTTGGCATAATGATGAACATTATACATGGTTTAATGGGTGGAACAAAATCTATGAAGAGAACATGGTCATTTTGGACCATCACATGTTGTTCATGTACATATAGACACCTAGTACTTTGGTTCTTATCAAGATGTAAACATCTTGTGGTACTTTAATATTGAAAGATAGTAATGTCAATATTTCACCCATGGAGATGAATATTTTGAGTACCTTTTGAAAGATGCATGCTATATGGGTGACAAAATGTTTATTATGTGTAAGAAAGAGTGTTAAGGGCTAGCACCAAATGTTGACCATGTTGCAAATGCAAGCCTACAACAAAATGCATTTAGGTTTTAGGGTGCAAATAGAATGGGGCATAGGTGGGTAGAAAATGGGGTTGATGACTAAAGAAGAAGGGCAACTATTGGGCATAGAAAGTACAAACTAAAGGGAAGAGTAAAAACACTGATCTTTTGCCGCATGAAGCTTTTAGAAGATGGCTTTACACAAGATGGAATTAAATGTGTTCATTTTTCCACCTCCAGCACCACCCCAATTGTCGCTACACTGATTATAAATCATTTGATATGAACATAAACAACCCTACCCCCCACCTTCTTACATACTTACTTTTGTAGGCACCCCCCCCCCCCCCACCCATTTATCAACCTATCTACTTACTCACCAAACCACCTACCTACCTATTTATTGACATAACAATATTGGATGAAAAAATGCAATATAATAAGTTCGATCATATGATAAAATGAAAAGGGGAAAAAAAAAAAACAAACCAATGGGGTTAAGATTATTTTGAAAGTTCACAACTATTGGCCTACAATAATGAATCTGCAAATCATTATGAACTTACTACATAGTCATGGAATTGACATAACCTGCCACAATCATTTCTAATGAACACTAAATGGAATTACTGAGAGAGAGCAAGACTCACGACCAATGAACATTGTCTTCACTACATAATGTATCGTTCCACCTCAAAGGTTTACAGAATTCATTAGCAGATTTCTTTTAACACTTTTGTTCTCTCCCTCTTGGAGTACTGAAACTAATGCTACCACTAGAATCACATCATCCAGGAAAAACTCATTTTTTACTCCCCTACCTCTTAAAAACCAATCCTTAAGATCATCTCGCATCTCCAACCCCAAAAGGCTCTGCAAAGTAGCGCCAGGTTCTGTAAACAGCAAAAAGAGTCCACTGGTAAATAGGTTGAGAAGTAGCCATTTCCCATCATAAAAGTCTGAACTGATATTATGCCACATCTCCATTCAGACCCCTGATTTTGGCCTGTATCTGTGATTGACATATAGAGTGTTAGTTATTTCCTCATCTGCACATAAACATGAAAAATGGGACAGTATTAAGTCAGAGACTACATTAGTACCTCAGCCAATTCAACACTAATTATATTATTTTCAGAAATGTTGAAATTTTCTAAAATTATTTCTTCCAAATTAAAGAATATTGTGAAGGAAAATAGTGGATATTTTAAAAATTCCATTTGATGAAATGAATGTTTTAAAATTAATTAATTATTCAATGGACATGCGTTGAAATGGCGAAAGGTACTAGATATTCAATCACCATCAAACTTGGCCATCCTTTTGAAAAGAATTGGGTAAAAGTTCCCAGTGTTTTGTTTTTTTTCAATTTTGAGATATTACTCAAGTGGCAATCATCCATAAGTATATTTAGCCAAATTTGGGAACATTAGAAATATGAAAGTAGAAAATCTTAAGCACCCACTTATATTGTAGGTGATTGCCGTGATTTTTGGAGATTTTTTTTCAGTTTTTGGCGAAATTTTCCTTTAAACAGGGAATTTTTTTTTCAAAAATTTCTTTTTTCGCAAAAATGGAAAAAATTCGCTACCAAAAAATTATGAGGAAGTAATTCTTTAGTCTAGTAAAAACCAAGTTTCCAAAGAAAAAATTCTTGTAAGGTCATGATTTTTTCAGAAAAGATTGGAATATCGTGACAGAATATCCCGTTTTTATTTTGTTTCTCACATATTGGCGATATTTTGCACCAAAAAAAAATGCTGATGACAACTAAAGGAAGAAAAAGTTGAGTTAGTAACAATTGTAACTGGTCATGTATGAGGCGATAAGATGATTGTTGAGGACAATTCCAAAGTCAAGGCTTTTGCACTTTTTTCTCTTTCTTGGACCGTGAGACTTAGGCCCATCTTACACAAGGAGTCAGGGCCCAAAAAACTTATGGGGCGCTAAACTTGGGGCCAGCTTTGAGCATTTTTGGGCTGCTGTTTGCCCCAACTTATTAATAAATGCTAGAACAGGATATTAATTAATGTTGGAACATTGGCCCCAAGGGTTGCAAATTAGTTTCCCAAATTTGATTGCATCCATTTTTCAGCCTCGGCGCCAATACAAGGCCATAAAGTTCAGCATTTAGCAGAAACTTGGGGCAGATTGAAAAGATTTTTTCTAGTTCAGGCCTGGTTCATAGCGTAAAGCCCTTGGGGCTGATTTCAACTTTTTCACCAATAGGAATGCTTGATTTGGGTCGAACATTAGCCCTGACTCCTAGTGTAAATCGAACATTAGCCCTGACACCTAGTGTAAAGCGGGCCTTAGCATATTTGTAGGATTTGGGACAGTTTTTTATTTTTTGGGCGAAAAATTGCCCAGTGGTAAAACTAATTCCCTGTTTTTTTTGGACAAAAATTCCTTTTTTGGTAAAAACGTAGCCAGATTTCGCCTTCACAATAAGTTTTTGGAGAAGAGTCCTGTCTACTGGCTACTGTTTTAATTGTCCTCTACAAAAGTGTCTCAAGTTAATGCAAAATCTGTCTGCAAATGCGCTCGCCACCACTGTTTCTTTTAGCAAATTTCGACCTGAAAAATATGATTTCGACCTATACAAATGATTTTTCCCAGCAAAAATGGCCCAAATTCGCCAGATTTAAAATTAAAATAAAATAAAATCACCAGAGTCTTATGATAGCTTCCAGAAGGGTGCCAAGAATATAGAAGGATTCTGTTCTTTTTCTACCTTCATGTGTATCATGTAGCCAAATTTGGCTAAATTATTTTCTGGATGATCGCCACTTTGGCTATCTCACAAAGTCATTAAAAGAAACCCTGCTCACCACTGTCTGCATTAGAAAATTGAAATTTTTTTGACTGATTTGGGATACAAATTTGGCTTGAGCTTGGATGGAAAATGTTGTTCTTCTGAAAATTTAGCTGTACTCTGTACATGGTCTTTTGATCAAATTCATTTTAGATTTCAATTTCCCAAGCATAGGTACCACATAGTAACATACCCTATTTAGTTACTCTGTACAATATAGGATTCTTCAACATATCCAGTCGCCAGTCAAAACTGCATTTCTTTTAGATTATTTGATGTGCCATAATTACATGTGAGAATCTGTCCTACAAAATAAAATGGAATAATTGATAAGTGTTATGTTGTAGGGGAGGTTCCCATAAGAGTGGGTTCCCCTGAAGTAGGGTCCCATGAGGGTGGGAGCCCAAGGGTGTTCCCGACTGATGGAGAACACACAAAATATGGGAACCTCCATGTATGTAATCGATCTCCTGTTTTTTTTCCTCCACTCTTTCCTTCTTGTTTTTAAAAAAATTTCTTATCTGTCCCTTTCCTCCTTGTGGTTTTGAATTTTCCTGATCCGCCCCATTCAAAATCTTTCCATGGGATCATAGGAACGTAGAGATATACCTCATAACTCCCTAGGGATCTTCGCCTGGGGGAGATCCCTCAAAATCCAAAGAGAAATAAAAAGAGAGGTTTTTAAGGACTAGAGAACAAGCCATTTGCGGCGCATTATGCGATGTAAGACATCACTAGGCCAGCCCCGAACACTGAGTTCAATGATGAGGCACATGACAGAATGCATCATAAATGGTCCGTTCCATCACTTGGTGTTAAAGGACAATGAAGTTGGAGCTCCTTGTGCTGGGAACGTGTAAGGTAAAGCCACTGCGAGCGGGCTTTATGGGAATAACATGCAAATAGTTGCCTTCGGAACAGAAAATATGGTGGCCAACTGATTTTCCCACACCAATTTTGCAGAGGACAACCGGTGGTCGCTTAATTTTTCAAAACTAGTCCTTCAGGATATAATCAAACGGCTATTGAAACCCAAGCTTTGCTTAAGTTGATTGTGAGTATCTGATGGCCACTCACTGCTTAAATGCACCTCAAACAAATATGAATATCGAGCAATCGCCTGATTCCTCACCATCATTTCACACACAAATGAACATCAAGTGACTGCCCAATGTTCATATCACCTTAAACAAATATGAAAATCAGGCAGCCACCCCATGTTCATTGCCATTTCCCGAACATGTGAACACCCAATGAGTGCCCAGTACTGATACCCACTTTAGGTGTAAATGAAGATCAGGTGGCATCTGATATACACATTCGTTTGAGGCACATGTGAACATCAATTGGTCACTCAATAATCACTTTCACTTGGGTTGAAAGTTGGAACTGGTTGAGATGCAAGTGTGTATCGAGTGGTTACCTGATACTTATCCTTGCTTAAAGCATAGATGAACATCAGGTGGACACCTGATGCTCACATTAGATTGAGGCAAAGGTGAGTATTGAGCAGCCACCCAATACCCACATTTGGCTGATGCAACATCAAGCATTGAACAGTTGCCCAATATTCACCTACTCTTCAGGTGTGGATCAAGAGACAATGGTCATTCATACTATGACTTGTTTCAGATGTAAGTCAGCATCTTTCACATGACATCTAAGATAAATAATAATTTTTACTAAGAGAAAGTTAACTCTTAATTCATATTATCTTGAAAGATAAAGAATTATTAAAAGGAAGATCTTGGAATTTGAGAATTTCACTCAAAAATCATTTCATGGGGGCCTTCTTTGCGTGATAAGGATGATGACCCCAAGCTTCTTTTTAATTGCACAAAGGTTGGAATCCTTGGAAGAAAACTGGGTTTTTTAAATCAATCAATTTGTGACTATGTTGTTAGCGATTATTATTGGTTATTTTTTCAACTACTTTTTGCGTTTTGTGGTGCTTTTAACTACCTTGTCACTAATGTGTTTTTTCATTTTTATTTAAACAATTTTTAACATTGTTTTCATCCAAGAATATCTCTTGATGTTCCATTAGTTGCGAATATGATCAAATGAATTGCAACCCTATATGTATTCAAACTGTATTTACATATTTCACGATGTATGGATTTATAATGATGTATAATATGTATTTTACTCAGTAAATATGGATGAATATTAAAATAAACATGTGTATATGAAGGGTGATATATAATTTTTTTTTACAAAAATTATTTTTATTTTTCAGTCATTAAAATAATTCCAATAATTACAGTAAAATTAATTACTACAATTAATGTAACATTATCATAGAAAAAATATAATTGTAATACTTATAAACTATTGTACTAACTATATAATTTATAATTGAAGTTAGTATTCATAAATTTTTTAAAATTATGATTAGAAATATTCCTTGTAATTTTATTGTAAAAGGATTATTCAATTTTATTGTTATAGTACTTCAATTCCACTAAGGTATTGAATTTATTGTTTATAATCCTCTATTTAGGCAGAGCCAAGTTTTGACCGAATTCCAGTAAAACCCAACGCCGAGGGATTTACCCGGCTTAAGATCTGCCGGTCTTTCTTTTCTTATTGATTTTTTCTGATACCCGGTGGGGTTCCCGTGACAAAAGTGGGCATTCTGTTTTCGAAAGCCTGTGCGCGCGGCTTTTTTTCATTGTAGGGTAGCCTCGGAATTGAAAGGAAAATTAGGTCAGGACATTACGTTATAGAATCTCCCAGTGGGATTCACCAAGGGGGCCCAATTTTGCACAATTGAAAAATTGAATAAAGTACCGAATAAGACAGCCCTGCCTTTAATGCATAAGTTATGGCCTTAGGAAGGGGCACTACCAGAATTTCGCTAAACCCAAAAATAAATTTTAGGAATGGCCCAGCGCATGTGAGATCCAGTTATGATGTGGGTGTGTGTAAGATTGCCTACTAAAAACTGGGAGCCAACGTACGACTCTGGCACCTTCAATTCTTTCGAAGAGCCACCTCACAGAAAGGTAGGAACCCTCTTGTCCTTTCTCTCCTTTTTGTGAGGGCACCTTACAAAAAGGTGTGGTTTCTCCTCGCTTTGAGGAGGGAATCTTCCACACTGTATGGAGACCTTTTCTAAAAAAAAACTGATAAAAGGGGTGGCCCGTAATTTGTGTATTGCAGAAGACAAGCCTCAACTGGGTGCAGCAAAAGCCTCCCACCGGGGTTTCTTTTAAGGATTTTGTGATGTAGCCAAAGTGGCGATCATCCAGAAAATACTTTAGCCAACTTTGGCTACATGCTACATATGTAAGTAGGGAATGAACATAATCCTTCCATGTTCTTAGCTACCTAATCGAACTTCTCATTAAAAAATATGGCAATTCGGAAAGAAAAATAAAAAATCTGCCGAATTTGGGTAATTTTTTTCCATGAAAATTCTTTGAATATGTTGAAATCATATGTTTCAGGTCGAAATTTGACAAGTAAAAGAACCATGGATTCTCACATTATACTTATTAGTAAAGGATACAATTCTCTGGCCTCTAGTTATGGTAGCTCTTGCAAGTCCAAAGTAATAATTAACTTTGGCAGGGTTTCATCAAAACTAGGTGTAGACGAGGCTGATGAGAACTCAAGTTGGGCTTTGTTGAATTTCTTCTTTGCTGCAAAAAGGGCAAAATTAATAAACCCAGCTGCAGAAAAACGCAGTTCTTCGCAGGGCTGTGCTGTCTGGCCCGAAACCAGTGCTGGACAGAGCTCGTTATCGGGTGTTTAGTCTCTCGCGTCATTTATTTCCCCCACAGCACCTTGAACTGTTACCGCACACTTTCAGCATGACATACACCATATGTATAGGGGTAAGGAACAGCTTTGAGGCTTTGAGGGCCTGGCTGAGGGCGAAAGGCTGATGTTGGGCCCCCAAATCCAGGGAGTGCCAAAAAGTCGTTCCCTCATTAGCATAAAGAATATTTCCAAATTTAGGAACATTACAGAAGCGTAAAGTTTCTTACACTTTTGTAAGATCCCTTTGAAATTTTTTTGCCAGGAGAGGCGTTTTCAAATACGCACGCTACATTTGAAAAGTTCTTTACCATTTCAATTCGCACCCACTTGTACCGAACACTATATGTCAATCCCAGGAAATGGCATAAGTCGCTGATGTGCAGTTGGAGATGGAAATAGGTTAAATCACTTTTCTTACCATTGTTATTAACCATCACTATTCACCTCTCCTATTCATTAGATGAGGTCCCTCCCAATTATAATTTTTTGTGCAATGAGCAAAAATTGAAATTACGGAGGCTCCCCTAAACACAAGGCTCCAATTTGAAGTTTAGAATTCTACAACTTTGGCCAGGCTATATAGGTGAAAGAAGGACAACATTTACCAAAGCATACGGGATAAAAGTGAGGCCGTATTGCAAACTCTTTGGGAAACATGTCAGGTTGAGAACTCTTTGCTTTGACCTCCCCCGCCCCCCCCGCCCCAAAATTCGTTTTGTCTATGAAAACACCTCACCGTCCACTGTCCACTGTCCACTTGAAACAAACAAACCCCCACCCTCGCCCCACCCACAAGAAAAAAGGGCGACCCATTCTCAGCATTAGCAGACTTCCTAAGAACACCCTACCTATTGAGCTTTCAGGTTCAATCACGTGGTCAGGATGAACCAGCACCTCAAATTTTCTCCTATTTCTACATAACATGCTGAGAACTCACCCACACTCTATTTTCAATCAAGAGGACCATGGTTGCGCCTCTGTTAGAAGATGATGACTGAAAATCTCCAGGTAAATGGCTGATGGACCAATTGTTTCACATATTAAAGTTGTCTGTAAAGCCATCCTCTCCTTCACCCCATCCCCTCTCTCAGTGGTACCCGAAAGGAAATTTTATAAAATCTCAGGAAGCTAATTTTTAAACTGCCAATTTTTAGAAATTTCCCAAGACTAGTTGGCTTTATAAGATCCATATTGCCCACCTTGAGGTTTTACTCCACAACCTTATTCTACTGAGTTCAACATGAAGATTCCTCAAAAGCAACTTTAAAAGCTCTCAAATTTCAGACATGACAACCCAAAATGACAAGACTGTAACACCATCAGTAGCAAAGAGTCTCCTCTTCATCAAGACTAACCACATAAAGCTAACAATGATCTTCAGACTACAGTACACTAGCCAGCCATGGAGCTTTTATTGCTGTTTGTTGCAATACAAAGGTGCCATTTATTGGAACCATATTTCTTTAAAATTGTATTTTCTATTCAAAGGACTCTCTGCTCATAAACTTCTCCTTTTAAGGCATATTTGCATAGTTGATTCCAAGTTGGTTCCTCATCTTCCTTGAATATCTTTCATAAGAATAGAGAAATCTCCATTCTCATGATGAAGAAAAAACCCACAGCAAGGTGAACACTTCTTCAAGAAGCCACACAAAGATCCAAAATAGGAAAGACAAGAAAAAAAACAAAAAACAGCCCTACAGTGGGTAAAGGCCAGTGAAAGACACCAACCTGTGAACCAAGTTCCTGCTGCAAGTCCGGAAGCAACAACAAGACTCAGCCATACTGCTAGCTAGCAACAGACCACAACACAAAGATAAGACAAAAAACAGATCAACAGAAATGGAAAAGCAGAACTTAGAAGGAAAGGACAGCAGGGAAAAAACAAAGGACACCATCTTCCTCAAAGCTGGATCCAACAACCAGAAGGTGGGTGCCATGAGATTGTAGTGGGCCAGAGAGATCTCATCTGGATTCAGATGGGATCTCTCAAGTTCTAATTGCAACACCTATGGCTGAAACTAGGTTGTTAGTGATGGTATTCTCTTCTAGACATAACGAAACACAAGGAAATTGCTAGTTGTACCATTCCCCCATGAGAGAGCCCAACAATATATTCACATTGAAATACGAAGGTGGGCTACCATGTTATCTTGCTGCCTCTGGAGTGCAAATTCCTCAGATGCACTGACTTGCTCCAAGCTTGCCCCTGGTCTTCCTGCAGCCCACTTCTTTCCATCTAGGTGATCCCCTCTTACTTCCTTGTTCTGCCACACCAACATCTAAACCACCAAGTCCCCATCAAAATCTGAGTTCCATCTTATTGCACTCATAGCATCATCCAAAACCAATAGAGCTAGCAGGGGAAAGTACAAACAGCACCTCAGATTAGCATGACAGTATAAAATCTGCACCTGCAGCAGGCTGGGTAGGCAAGCTACCTCAGTGCACAAATTTCCTGCGAAAGGCTCATTTTATAATGTTTTGACATCACTGGTGCTTGTGCATTATGTGGGAAAATTCATAATGCACAATCATGGGAGAATTTCCATAAGCCTATCATACAGTAGAATTGCAATGCACATCTACGTGACATTGACAAAAAACCTGTAAGCTTGAGCAAATGGGACCCTCAGCTCAGGCACCTTGTCTACAGTGCATCTCCCAGTACTTTGGGAATCAGCTCAGAACCTTGAGCAATGTCAAAGGGATAGTTGCAGAATGATGCCACCAGAGCCATATGAATTGCACACTTGAAGAATTTGGTACACTTGAAGAACAAGGTAAAAATTGAAAGTCTGAACATAAGAGAGAGCTGCAGAAAGATTGCTTAGACTACACAACGTGTTCTCTACAACAGACTATATTTCTGAAGGAAATACTCCTATCAGAAATCCAACCTGAAATATATTATTATGTGGCAATCACTACAGGCATACTGCAGGTCTCTGGATTCAAATCCTGATGTTAAAGCAATCCTACAGAGAAATATGGCGCAGATACATTGAGAATTGCATCAGAAAAGGAAATGAAAACGAAACGCTGAAGAGGGACTAGGAACTTGGTCACAGGTTGAACACAAAGATGATACACTTAAGCCATCACAGATGAACTGGCCTTACATGCACTTTCAATAGAAGGGCAGCAAGAGGAAGAGCAGGACGTAGAAAAGAACTGTAGGCGGGCTCCCACCATGTGCTGTTTCAAAATCGCTAGCAGCCAAACTCGTGACTTTGAGGAGATCCACTCCCTCCAGTTCCAGAGGAAGCAAAACCAAAAAAGTTCATCTGGCCCGATGGCTGCCACTGCTGCTTTCATGGCTTCGTAACGCTGCAGAAATGCAAACAATCTTTGAGTGGTGCAAATTCTGCACACAGAACTAACAGCATCGGCTATGATCACCTATCTTAGTATGCAGTTCTAACACATTGCTGTACGTAGAGCAATTAATCATAGCCACATCTAAATGACTGACATACTGAGCACCAGGTCCCACATTAGAGCTCTTAATCTTATCGTCATGAAATAGGTCTCTGTACTTCAAATGTCCATCCTTCCAGTAAGCTGGTCAATTGAAGCACACACTAATGTTCCTACTTGCCACTTAGTAAGCTACCTGCTTACAGCAAGCATATCCTCATCAGAAAGATTTTCCAAATCCCCGAAAGTCGGTCTTCACAGAACCTGCCATGACTACAGCAGAACCCCTTCCTGTCATCACAGGAGAAGTTGCAGCAAATCAACATACCCGAAACCCCGAAATAGTACCATTTGTACCAAATCATATGTTAACATATAAAAAAATTTGCGTTGCAGATCGTCTTCTTGAAAACTTTCCGTTGCATTGCAAAGCCTAAATCAATCAAGAAATGTGCAGAATACATTCCAACGATCTAACACAAGGCTAACCTAAAGATACATTTTCTATCCAAAATTTTCGAGCTGAACCAAGATGTTTTGCACGAAGAATTTATGTTGCACCCAAGGCACAGAGTATGCGCAGAACAGAATCGCTACAATGCGGATGATGTAGAAAGCGCAAGAAGCTTGCATCGCTTTATATCGGTGCACAAAGGGTGGAGTCTTAGGAATCGCCAGAGCCAGAAGCGTGCATAACGTTGTGGCAACTGGCCGTTGCGGTGGCGCTGTCTGCCGACCTAAAGAAGACATGGCGGCGGCAAAGTAGGTCATCGTGGCAGGAGGCAGAAACTCCTGCTGGCAATAGCTCTTCTGATTTTAGTAATCTTGTGGGCTACAAATCGAGTATGCGCACTACAAAACAATCCCACCACGAAAATATTGCTGTCGTTCCCGGATTCAAGATTGTAGGGTTTCGGGGTTGTGGAGGGTTTTAGAGCATCTCCACCAACGCTCAGTATGTGCCCTGCACTGGAAATTATTGATGAGGTTCATTCAATCCGGAATTGTCCGACTGAGAAATGTACAGATGGTGGTGGGATCGAAATTGAATTTGGGTTCACTTCCTATGCTCGAGAGGGATTTACACCACTCCAGATGAGGTCCATCACCAGATGGGGGAAGAGGGAGGTCGAGCAGGCGGAGCTTGTTGCTGCGTGTCCGTGTGTGTACGCGCCATTGCGCTTTACCGATCATCAACTTGTGCAGTACACCGCACTTCTCCCCAGAGCGGGCGGCGTAGATACAATGGCGACACTCAGAGATCAAGGCGGTTGTAAGCTTTCTTGTGTTGTTTGCCGCTCGCTCTCTTTCTACTGCCTTCTTGTCACAATACGTGTCTTTTGTTTGCCGAACAACCTTGACCTGATTGTAATGACATCTTCGGGACTAAGTAAAAGAGACTGGACACCATCTGTGCAAGATGCAATACCACATCGTGGCTTCTATGTGATAAAAGTACATTATTTGATAGGAAGTATTTCTGCAGTTCCTCGAGGTCAGAGAGAGAAACTGTGGTGCGAGTTCTTTTTGGATCCTTTGCAAGGGGGGGGGGGGGGGGATCACGGATCAGAGAAGGTAACTGAACATCAATTCTGTCAGAGAGTTCACATGTCCATGGAGCAATAGCTCTTGTTGGTGTCAATCTTTGTTGCTCTCTCTTTGTTGCCATCCTGCCATGGTCTAAACTTCGGCAGACATTCTTCTCAGATCCTTTGCACTGGTGGGGTAGTAACAATAGGCTGGAGAATATAAGTAAATGCAATATGCTGTGACAAAACTTTTTCTGCAATGGAGAAGGTCAGTGCAGCTTTCTTTCTTCTTATGATAGGATTTATGCTTGAGAGGTGGAGAATACATGGCTGGTCAGCTCAATCTGGATTTCTAGAGATAGGCAAATGAAAAGTACCCAGATTTCAAACATATGAAGACACAGGAAGCACTCTGGCTTGATGACCCACAAAACTCGCCATGGGTGGCAGCAGAGATTGCTGCAATGGCACCAGGATGGTGCAATTGATGGATTTTTCATGGAACAAGAAGCTTACAAAATATGTTAACGGTGGCCAACCTGAAAAGGCAATGCAGCTTTTCCAACAAATGCAACAAGGAATGAGTCTGACAAATTCACCCTGTTCAGGTGATCAACACGTGTTGGTTTAGGAGGACTTAAGAGTTTTCATCAAGATGCCATTCTGAAATGTGGTCACTTGGACCACCATGATATTGGGATGTGTGAAATGTGGACAAGGGCAGGAGACACTGGAACATTCCAACAAAGGCAACAGCAAAGTGTGCAGCCAAACTCTGTTACTTTTGTGGGGATGCTCAATGCATGTGCCAGCGTGGTTGTGCTTGAGGAGACAGGTGTGTTCATAAGCAGATCATGCAAAATGGTTGCAAGTCTGATGTCTTCTTTGAGTGCTAGCCAACATCACGTCTGAGTCTTCCCATTGCTTCCGGAAAGGCAACCGAAACTCAGGACGCAGATTGTGTATAATGGTTTGCCCAAGTTTTTGGGAAGATTATTATATGCTTATCTACACCCACCGTTGGGAGCTGCTGAACTCAGTGGGTAGTCATGGCAGCTCGTCACTGCCGTTCGTGATGAAGGTGATGGTCTGTCACTTTGTGAGCGACTCTCATGAGGTTATGACTGCACTCATTGTCATGTTACCTTTAATTGTTGTTGTGGAGATTTCTCTGCAACTTCATCGATCTCTTCGTTGGGATTAGCATGGTTGACATGTATTCAAAATGTGGGAGCACATTGAGGATGCTTGGAGAATGTTCAACAAGATGCCATCTTGAGATGTTGTCACATGGACCACCATTATGTTGGGATATCTGAAATGTGGGCAAGGGCAGAGGTTACTGGAACTATTTTGACAAATGAACCAAGAAGGTGTGCAACCAAACCTGTTACCTTTGTGTGAGTGCTGAATGCATGTGCCAGTGTTCTTGCACTTGAAGAGGGAAGATGTGCTCATGAGCAGATGATTCAAATTGGATGGGATTCGGATGTCTTTGTGAGGAGTACTTTGGTCGACATGTATGCAAAATGTGGGAGCATGGAGGATGCTGGGAGAGTGTTCAAAATGTCATCTTGATCATCTTGAAATGTGGCCTCTTGGAATGCCATACTTGGAGCATGTAGCATACATGGGCATCATAAGGAACCTCTTAAACATTTTCATTGGATGTGTCAAATTGTCAATTTGTAAATGTGGTCATTTCTAAACTTGTGCGATGCATTGTGTGCTACAATGCAGCAACTGGTCCTACAATTTTTGCTCAATGTACCAGGTGTCAGAAGGGTTTGATAACCTACTTCAAAGCCAGTGGCATCACAGCCATGATGAAACATGTTGATGTCAAGCACCCCAACCTTGCTCAAAAACTGTTGGAAAAAGTGAGTAGCATGGCAAGAGGTCCAATGGAAAGATGACCTACTAAAAAGAGGACTGGTATTGATCCAAACACAATCTTTTATTACTTCGGTTGTGTAGGTTCATTCAAGAAAGACCACCCATAATAACAGGCAATCACGAAGACCTGGCTTTGTTTATCACCAAAAGTTGCTTACTGATTTGTACGGTTGAAAGCATATGGCTGTAGTGAATGGGGTTGGGATTGTGCCCTTGAATTGATTGTCCCCTCCAGAAGAGTGTCCACAGATGAGGTGCTGCCGGATTTGCTAGAAAAGACAAAAAGATCTTTATGTACTACTTCTGTATCCCAGTGTTTATAGGCTACAACCTTTGACCTTTGGATGTCAAAGGGTGCTTATGACATATTTGCACTAGTCAATTTTCTTGGCGCAGATTGGTAACCCAAGCATGTTAAAATAGGGTTCTTTGAGGCTACAGACTCCAGGGCGAGCACTGGCCATGAAGCTCCAAGCTTTGCTTGACAAGTATGCCCTAAGCAAGAAAAAATTGGCTTATGTGAAGGAGGGTGCTAACTTTGGCCATTGATCACAACATTAAAGGTTGTATTCAGCTGGAAGAGCTTTGGGCGTGGAGCTGTTCAAAGGGACTTGTTTTGGGCAGGCCATGTTTTGGGCTGCCAATATGGGACAGCTGATGACAAGGTTTCAGTCAATTTGCATGATGTGCCAATCAAGTCAGCCCAATCTGACTTCCAGAAATGTATAACATGGCCAAAGAAATCTGGAAAAGGGCATGTTTGGATGCGGGCCTTTGATCACAGAAATTACGCACTCGAGTGAAAGCCAAGTGACATTATTCATTTTACCCTTTATTTGATCTACTGTCAATTTGCATTTGTATTGTTAATTTGGTTTTCAGTTTCAGGTGCCATATATATCAAAACTCAGAATTCTCCCATTTGTTGCACAAAAAATGTATGTTCAATCTGTTATCTCTCATTTGCTGTTTCTCTTCCACAGATGGAAATGGTATTGGAGTGCAAGTACCAAGTTGCAATTGGGTGTTGTTGGTCAGCAGCAAATTGCTCCTCCATTTTTGTTGGGTGTCATTTTTTTTTGGCATTTTCTTTCGCTTTCCTTCTCTTGTGAATTGGAATCTAGATTTGGAGCAAGCATGAAAAAGTTGCAAATGGGGGTTGTTGTCAGCAAACTGCATGCCTTTTTTGGTGTCTTGTTTTTTTTTCTACAAATGGGATTGCAGTGAAAAAGGCCTCATTTTGTTGCAATTGGCTGCTGGAGGAAACTTTTCTTTCATCATCTGTTTGATGAGTTCTTGTGCAACAAAGGTCTCATTCCTGCCGAAGGCATCATGTTGCCTTCTCCCTGTGAATGTTTTCCATTACATTCACAAAATCATTCAGCTGATTTGCAGCTGATGACTAAATCCCTCTCTTTACAATTTTCTTGTACTTGAGTTGAGCTCATTGTTGAACAGCTTACTCTTCATGAATTCTATTGAGATGCTAGAATTGAGTCCTGTAGATTCAGCTTAACAATTTCTTCTAGCAGGCCTGCCTTCTCAATATCCTTTTTAACAAAAGTTCACAAGCTCACTATGTCCTATTCATTCTAAAATGTGACCTTGTCTTTTTGTATGTTCTCCACTGCAACAAGCTCATGCATCAAGTCATCTCTTTTTTGTTGCAAATCTTGATGACCTCCCACGAAAGTTTTAAACCACAGCCTTCTAAATTCTCAAGTCCTGCCTATGCCTAGTGCCTACATTTTGAGCATGGTTTTGTAATTTTCCTCCAATTCCATCAATTCTAAAGATGATTTGAGTTAGTTTATCTGAACTTGAAAAACATTTAGACTGTTTTACAGATTGTTCAAGCCTGGAGCTATGTGTTCATTAGAAGGAGGATGAACTCAAACCCCATGTTTTTAGTGGGGTCTTTTGCTTGTGTGATTATCATATTTGGGTTGTCTAGATCTTATTGCCCTGAACCCTGAAACATTGTGTTGTGGCCTTTCTACCCTTTAAGTTGTCTATAAGCTCTCATATTTTCTTGAAATTCTCTTTTAAAAATCTTGTACCTGTTCAGCAACTTGAGTGAGATGTCTGTGAATGTTGTTAGGGGGGGTGATTCTTCTTTTTGTATGGCAGGACAAGGCAAATCCCAAAATCTCATGGAAGATCTTGGTATCAATTTGAACCATTAAGGCAACACTGTCTTTGTTGGTGAGGAATGAAGATAGCAGCATGGATTCTCACCACATTTTCCTTCCATAGGCAGTTTAGCTATTGATACACAAAGTCTGATCTACATTCTGCAATCTATTGGTCTGACAGGTGTATGTGATGTTCTCTTAACACAGGTCCTTTGTGGAGTGAATTCAATTGAACTCTTGAACATCTGGGAACCTTGTTTTTTGGTCTAGATTCTTAACCAATCAAGGGACTCCACTGATGCAGAGCCTTCACTCAGTCCCAAATTTGGAAGATCTGAATTGAATTATGATGGCACTTGTGCTTGTTTGCTAAAATTCCATCTTTCAAATTGTGCCTTCTCTTTGAAATCCACTCTTTGCAATTTTGATTTTACTTGCTGCTGACTATTGACATCAAGCGAGAGTAATCACATAATTGCATTGTGTAAGCCAATGTTTTTATCTTCACGAAGACCAGTTTTGGAGTGTGACAGGGGGTGAGGATTTGTGTTGTGAGCAAACTACTGCTCCCTTTTCCTGTCATATTTTTTGCTCTGCAGATGGGATTGCTGTTGGAATACAGCAAAAATGCCTCATTTTTATCGCAATATCTACTGCAGAAACATTTTGTTGAATCATTTGTTTGCGACAATTTTATTTATAGAGTGGGATCAACCAATATTTTTCTTGGGTGTTTGGTTTTTGGCATTTGTGCTTGCAGCACTTATGAATGGGAATGCACTCTAGGAGTTTGATTATTCATGGTCTATAGCTGACCCAGTAACCTTGAGCTTGAGGAAACCTGTTGGCACCCAGAGAGATGACATGATGGCTTGATTTTGTTCTTTGCAAGGTGGTAGAAGATCACAGGTTTTCCTTGTTTCTGTAAGTTGGTTCTGTAGACATGAAGGGTTAAGTGCTGTGAATCAAGAAAGGAAGAGTTGCATTTAAGATCAAATGGGTGTAAGTTTTGATATACCATCTGACAGTAATGGCTGATGGCCAAAGGCACCCTTTTTTCTTAGTAACTCCTGACAAACTTCATAAACTACCTTGCCAAGGCATATTTCATTTTTTAGATGGGGATGATAAGGATCACGTTTGGATAGGGTTCTGTGTTAAGTGACTTTTCAATTGACAATGGAACATGGAACCAAATATTTTCCTTGTCCTAATATTTTTGGACCTAATTTGTCTTGAATGATCTGCATGTTTTATATCTAATTTCAAGTGTTTCTGGTAGAATATGATTGTGCTTGCAGCACCTAGATGTACATCTTGTGGGTCTACATGAACACTCTTTCAGTCCTACCAAAGGTGCATGGAGGCCCATTGTGTTCTAGGGTATGTTTCTAGATGCATACTCTACTGAGAAGCAATTTTTGTGTGTTATTGCTGCCAAATGGGGCCTCATGTTTCTGGTCAGGTATGTCCAGCATTGATGCACGGCATATTGCTCAAACTGTTGTGGACAGCCTTATTACAGCTGTCTTTGTGTGTTTGTTAAACCAGTCCAGAGGGCATCAGTTGTTGAGTGATGTGTTGAACTGGACAATTACAATCACCTTGAAGTTTCAAGAAGAAATAATTAATCATGTCATACCAAATACCATGGTTGACGATGACACGGGCAGATGTATGTAGAAGTGGATGAGTTGGCTATCAACATCAATAGATGGGTTATTTCTGGCTTGGATTCTTTTTTTTCTTTTTTACTAAGGTTTGAGCCCAAAAAGGCTCATAACATACTATGCCTTATGTTGGATCCTCAATATAAAAACTTGCACATTGTCACTCCTTGGTCATGAGGAAGGGGTTCTCATTGTCCATGAATATGATCAAAAGTATTTATGCCCAATGCTAGTAAGATGCTATGAGCAATTGCATTGTATGCAAGAAAGTCCAAGTGCTTCACAACTAATCCCAAGAGAGACTCATGCGGGCTTGGACATATTTGACATAGCAAGCTCTAGTGGTGAACCAACAAAAGAGTGTGAATTGAGAGTAGTGGTCATTTTGACAATGACAAGTTGACATCAAGGACATCAAGTGCCCTCTCCAATGTTGGAAAACATGAAATCATGTTTTCTATTGTGTGGCATCACTTGTGTGACAAATATTGAGTATGCTAGGGTGGCCAATTGAATGGAACGAATTTTTTCCTTGGCAGGAGTTCTTACAAACTTATGGTGGTGTAGGCTATAAAGTGATAATTTAGAGAGGCTGATTTTTATGAACAAAAATTGGTCTACCTAAAGACATGGTAGAGGTAATTGAGATTGAGGTAGATTTGACCAAAGAGTTGGAAGAAGAGTTTGAGGATGATATTGAACATGAAAAAGTTTTTGATTTGTTGCATCACTAATAGGTATGTTATGAACTATGACTATCAAATTCATTTGTTGTTATCTTAACTTTTATGGTGGTTGTTGTTTGTGGAACAATTGCAATGTTGATGCATACGGAGTGAAACTCTAACATCTCTGTTGGAGTGTTTATTAACATTGAAATACATGTCTATCCTGTGGGAGCAATGTGATCAATGGCAAGCACTGTGGGATGTGGAGTTTTGTTATTGGCCATTCAATTTGAATAGCTTCAGGTTTTCTGCATGCTAAATTTGAATAGCTTCAATTTTTCCGCCCTCTGAATTTGATTAAGTTCAATTTCTTTGCACTACCATCTTATGTCAACCTCCCATTAACTACCAATTTGTATCCCTCATGTTTTCAGCAAATATGAATATTTGCAAATGGTTTCAATTTGCTCACAACCTGCCCAACTTGTTTTATGTTTTATCCATGTGTTGCATTCTAGGTCTGTCTGATTTTGTGGATTGTGGATTAGTAAAAATTGGGGCCTGATCTTTGTTGGTGTTTCGAAATCTAGAGGTCTCTTTCAATATTTTTGTTCACATGCAAATTCAAAGAACCATTTGATGGCTGACAATATATTTTTTACATGACAAGGTTTTCGAGATCAAAGAACCCATGTATATAACCCCTTGTTTTCTGGTTAGGAAATGACCAATGTTGGGCAGTTCTCACTTTTTTTTGTGAGAAGCAGCTGGTTTTGGTTCTTACATTATGTTATGAGAACTTGATTGGTTTTCTAATTTTTATTTTTTTTAACTGGTGAGAACTGACCAGGTTTTCAAGATTTTTATTTTTTCCAAATTCACCTAGTTCTCAAATAGGGCGGCTCTTGCATATATTATAACATTTTGTTTTCATGTGCAGTTCTCTTTTCTTTTAATATTTTTTTTTATTAATTAAAATAATTTTTTTACTTTGAAATACATGGAAATTCGGGAAAAAAATTATTCAAAATTTACAACTCCACAACTTTGTCCCTTTCAAGAGTTTTTTCAATTCTTCTTTTAAATTAAGACCACTCTCAATAAAATTCACCAAACTAGAAGGGGATTACCATCCTATCCTAAGATCATTGGGTTAAATTTTGTTCACAAAGATCAATTTATCTAAATTTTCAAATTCATAAAATTTGTTTAACACAAAAACCAATTGTAGGAAACATATTCTCATGTTTTCCTCCATTGTAATGGACATTTGATGTCTTTAAAATCCATTTGATAACACTTGAAAATAAGAAGCTCTTTATTGACCAATTTTGTTGTTGGTTCATTTGTGATTCACCAATTTTGTTGTTGGTTCATTTGTGATGGCTGTTATCTCAAAGATATCCAAACTCATGTCCTTTTCAACCCTTTGATCAACAACACCCCTTTCATATTCAACCAATGGATGCAAATGATAATAAAATTTAAGAAGCATAGGAAATAAAGATTTTTATCGTATTCTTCAACAATGGCCTTACCTTGTTCAGAACCAATAAATGAAGACACAAAATGAAAAGTTTTAAACCTATAGTCGAACATTAAAAAAACCATATTATAGGCCTTTTTTTCTTCATATTTTTTTAAGAAGGAAAGAAAAGAATCCAAAACTTGAACAACTTCCTTATTTATGTTGAAGGCCAAACATGACAACTTGTAAGCACGTCCATTTCTTCCATTAAATTGTCAAAGGTTGTAGAATCAATTTCATACATGAATTTTAAACTCATGGATATGGTAGAATTTAATACATCGCCTAACAACCAATGACTCCTAAACTAGTTCAAAATATAAACAAACACAATAGAGTCAAGAAAGTCAACAATGATGCAAAAATGTGCCATGTGAAAAGAGGTGGTACTCTTTGCAGTCATTCTCACAAAATTCTACCTATTGTAACATAATATAATTTTTTTTTAAACTACAAAGCTTCCCAGAAAAGGATAACTTTGCTAGCAGATCTAGAACAACAAAAGAAAATGTTAAATTATGCATAATAACTATTGAAAAAAGTGAAAAAATAATTATGCAAAATAAAAATTGACAAAAAATGTGCACATAAAAAGGTTTAAAAACTAAAAATTTATTGTGTCTTCATTAAAGTATTTAATTTTCAAGGGGGAAAACCTAAATTTACACATGCCTTTTCCCATTCTTGCCTACCCTTTCCAAAAAATTTGGCCAAGTTATTCATTTCTACAAATCTTTTTGAGCAAATTTGATTAACACATATTGTAAGTATTTGCAAACTTTTTCCGTCTATTGTAGCATGTTGACAAGCCTTGGAAAATGCATGCCCAAAACAGGTGACTTGAAAACTTTCCTTTAAATCCAAAATATCACAACTTACAATTGATTTTAAAGTTGTAGCCATAGTGTTTAGATTAGATCCCTCATCCTTAACATAAGTAATAATTTTTCTCCTTAATGCATAACTATCCAACAATTTTGTCAAAGTTTTAACCAAAATATGTCCAATAATATCTATTGGCTCAAAAAGACCAAAGTTAATGTGTTTTGGCTGCTAATCATCTCCTAAAAAATAAATCACCAATGCAAAAATATAATGTCAAGCTTTTGACATTCACATATCAAAGCTTGTAGTTATAGAATGACATTCTATTAAGGTTCATAAAACATATAATTGTTTAGTTTTTTCCACTAATCTAGGCAATAATTCATTAGAGTATTTTTTTAGATTGGAAGGAAAAAAATTCTTGGACACAAGTGCATACAAAATCTTTTTAACCAACTATTTTCTACAAATTGTAAAGGAAAATGGTTTTTGACAATTAAAAGATTCAAATCTTTTAAAAATTGTTTTTGTTACACATCATCTTTCATAAAATGTTCTTTTGCAACAACACAACTAAATATGGAATTAAAATAAATGTTTGGTTTTTTTTTGAAAGGTTATCTTTCATCTTCCTTCAAAGGAAAATTAAATTCTTTTTAAAAATTAAAAAAAATAGAATGATCTAAATTGGCATGTTTTTTCAATGTAGATATGCAGTTAGTTGTGTTAAATATGATTATCCTTGCCTAGTTTGAGTTTTTGGATTTACATTCAATATTGGATTATTGTGACAAAAAATATAATGCATAGTTTGAAGATTTGTTACGTTAATTTCTTTATTATCATTAACACAATAAATGCCCAAGACAATGCGGTTTTATTATTTCCTCTCCAAAATACTCTTTGTGCATGTAATTTTTTAAACTTATTTTCATTCATTTCTAGATTACTACCTCCCTTGTTTGAAGACTTCGCATTTTTCAAGTTTTAACAAAAGTCCATCTTTTATACTTACTTCATTCATAAATACATCACGTGTATTTTCATTTTCAAAGGACTCCATTGTTAATTCAGCTTGTGATTAAGAATTATTGCCTTGATGATTTACAAAAAATTAAAAATTAAAAAAATCTGTGATTTTATCAAAAAATAAAACTAACATTTACAAGTAATTACAAAATGCAATCTATCTTTATTAAAAATAAGTATATATTTTTAAAATTTTAGAAAAAGTTTAAAGTTCTTAAGGTGGAAAAAATATGGGGTTTTTGGGTGAAAAATTTATAGTTTATATTTGAAGTTACAAAAATCCTGGAAAACTAAACAACAAAACACATGAATTAAAGGATTGGTACATAATGAAAAAAATTAAAATAAAATAAAATCTGACAATAGTAACAACAATAAAAACAACGAAAATAAAAGCAACGATGAAAAAAACTCAAAAAAAATGGTAAATATGTAAAAACTCACCTTTGGTGCTTGAGTTAGTGTTGAATTTTTGAGCTCTGACTTGCACATGGCAAGGGTAGGGGAAGTTGAATATTGGCCAAGGCGAAACCACACCCACATTGGTACCGATTAGTACAATTATTTACTACCACGAATGGATGAAGAAAGTCTTAAGTGTGGTCCCTTGGTTTAAAGTACTGATGTGTGGGTCCACCATTTCAAAGTAAGGAACTGTGGGCAGTAATCTTCCTTGACTTTTGAACGTCCTTCCTCCCCTCTTTCCATAAAAATAGAGGAGTTCCTCGCCATTCCTCCCTGCTTCAGCAAAAGTAGGACGCCAAACACCCCCTCACGAGCTCTGTCGGGCGCTGCTTTCGCTCTGACAGTGCAGCCCTGCGGAGAACTGCGTTGTTCTGTCGTAGGGGTTTAAAAATTTTGCCCTTTTTCACTTAGTATGTCCAATAAACTAGAAAAGTAAAACGCCCTTTTGAGGTTTAGGCTTATAGTATGCTAGTGGTTAGTACTACATTTCCTGCGGGGAAAGTCCTGCGTTCAGTTCCTCCGCCTCAAATGCCAAATGGAGGCCTAGAACAGTGCCACTGAATAATAACAAAATGTGTCCTTCAAGCTGTTTTGAAGAACATTGAAAAGTGGGTTGCATGGTTTGTTGCAAAACTGTGCAAGGCCGAAAAAGTGTGCAAAAAGACAAGCGAAACCAGCGCTGGACAGAGCTCGTTAGGGGGTGTTTAGCGTCCGGCACAGCAAATATTTGAAAAAACATAAAGGGGAGCGCATCGCGGCCCCCCTCCTCCTCCTGCAACAAATTCTGCCCAGAAAACCCTAAAACCCCGTCTTCGTCGTGCTGCAGCAAGCACTGTGAGAAAGAAGACAAGGCGGGGGGCATCACAGCCCCCCTCTTCCTCCTCTGCAGCAAGCACTGCGAAAAAGAACACAAGGGGAGGCATCACAGCCCCCCTCTTCCTCCTCTGCAGCAAGCACTGCGAAAAAGAACACAAGGGGGGGCATCACAGCCCCCCTCTTCCTCCTCTGCAGCAAGCACTGCGAAAAAGAACGCAAGGGTGGGGCATCACAGCCCCCCCCCCATCTTCCTCCTACTGCAGCAAGCACTGCGAAAAAGAACACAGGGGGGGGCCTGCTGCAGCAAGCACTGCGAAAAAGAACACAAGGGGGGGCATCGCAGCCCCCCTCTTCTCTTGCTGCGGCAAGCCATGCAATAATAAAAACATAAGGGGGACCCAGACATCACTACTTTAAAGTAGTGGTAGCGGACTGACGACTTTCTTCATCCATTCATCTTTGTTATAATAATTGGTTACAATGTGGGTGTGATTTCGCCCTGAATGTAGAATATTGACATGACTTGGAGTTAACGGGTCCCTTGAATGAAAACACCCAAAAAATAATCTGTCCGGGCATGGGAAATAATCTCTGCAATTAATGAACCACTTAGACAATCATCCAAATTGCAAATTGAGGAAAGAGACAAAAATTCCTGTCTCTGCACCTAAAGGCAGCCCTAATTACTCGGCCACAAGGTTAAGGGCAAGGCCAATGTCATTGGGGTAGACCAGCCCATCACCAACCACCTGCCTATGATCAAACACTTATTTATATCTTCACAATATGCACTCCATATCATTTGATTTAAAATGTTATGAGAGTGCTACCTCAAGCTTTAGAATTCATCTTTGAAGTGCAAAGGAAAAGGAGTAAAGTAACAATAACAAGGAAAAAAAAAGCCTTCCCACTTACAAAACATGTTTTTTTTTTCATTTTGGAGCCCTTCTACTTTCTAACCTCATAACTTTTTTATTTCTTATTCATTTTCAACGATTTAAAGTGTTAAAGGAAAATCACCTGAAGTTTTACAAATCAAGATCTTTTGGGTGTTCAGGACTGATTTTGGTAATGTTTAGTGATTTTTTTTTTGAGTTCTTAACTCCCTTTACTTTGGGGGATTGTAACTTTCTCATTTCTAATCTATTTTCAACGATTATTAATATGTCAGATGTGTCAAGAGGAGATAACTTCTCATTTCTAATCCATTTTTTATGATTGTTAATATGTCAGATGCACAAAGAGAAAGGTTCAAAGTTTTGTTGCTACACCAAAAACAACAGAGCGTTCCCCTTGGATTCAGCCTGCGCTGAATGTTGAAATGTTCCATCACCAGCCGATCTACCTTACAATTGTTAAGGCTAGTTTCGTTGCAGTATCCATCCATCTAGTGTGCAGGAATAGCAATGTGTGTCACGTAACCCAAGGCAGTTTTAAGAGGCCCCCATCGAGTTCTGTCCAGCGCTTGTTTTTCTGGCAGCATGGTTCTACATGTTTTTTAAAAATTTAAGAGCTGTTTTATTGTTTGCAGCAGCAGCTCAGAAGATTCGCAATCTGAGGGACCACTGGCATAAATCCAGGAGATCAGAAAAATGTGCTTTCTTTTTTATTTGAATAACTTCCACGGTCGAAAAGTCGAACCAAACGGTTCGACCCAGTGCAGGCCCTGAAAGCGCGCCAGACAGTGTTCGATGGGGGGCGGGGGGGGGGGTGTGTGGTGGGGGTATTAGTTTGCGTCTCGGCCGCTTCCCTCGTCATGCTGCCCATGCTGCGCACAGTTTCACCGTGTTGAGCAGTGATCCATCACTGCGACATGTGGTTAATCGTTCTGAGTTTTCTTTTCTTTTTAATTTCCATCCCCGCACTTTCGCAATACAGTCTGAGAGCATGCCCACACTGCCGCTGAGTTCTCTCCTGATGCAAATTCAGGGAGGGTGAGAGCGCTACTGACTTTGAGCCACAGCATACTCATGCCTCAATATGCCCCACTATAATTAACTTAAGGAAGATCCTTTCTCCTAGATTGATGGACAATAATGATCACCTGTGTATAGTGATTGTGATTGGTTCACCGACTACATAGAGGAACATTTTGCGGTGTTCAAAGGTGTGAAAACGACAGCTTGTGACAACAAATTTTGGTTGTGATGATACTAGTGGTCAAGGGGTGAATTGAAGGGAGAAGGGTGCAGATGCTCTAACCTCGGTAATTTGATGCTCGTTTATATCTTAACCTCATTTATTTCACACATTTTTACACAAACAAACTTTTTGGTTCAAAACTCCCTAGATAATATGACACTTGATAATATAACATTTGAAAATCCCATTTTGTCATATTAAAAAATGTCATTAATGCTAAAAAAATCATTTTATTTAATCTATAATATATTACTTGGGATATATTTATTATCAATTTAATATAAAAGTGCTCATAAATATTGTTACAAAGCATACAAATATTGATCAAATCAGCTTGTAACAATATTCCTAAAAACCTTTGTATCTGAATTTATGACCCCTTAAAAAAATGTGGTATCCTTTTTTTTGTAATTTGATCGCCAAATACACATAAATTATGTGACAAAACATACAAATGTTGATGAAGTTTAAATTGTAACAATTCTCCGTAAAATATTATTAGAATTTACAACAACTTCAAAAAGGTTGGGATATCTTTTATTATCACTTACATGTACAAGTGATCATAAATTATGTTACAAAGCATATGAATATTGATGAAGTTCAAATCAACTTGTAACAATATTTCTAAAAACATTTGTATACGACCATTTCAAAAAATGTGGGACCTTTTTATTATCAATTTAATAAACAAATGTTCATAAATTGGGTAGATGAATGTTAATGAAATTCAAATCCCCTTCTAGAAATTTTCCTTTACAAAAACATAATAAGCATTCAAGATTTTTAAAATTAATGGGATATTTTTAAATTATCAATTTTAATGTACAAGTGCTCATAAATTTTGTTACAAAAAAAATGAATTTTGATCAAATTCAAGTCAACTTGTAGCAATATTCCTAAAAAACTTTGTACGTATTTGAATTTATGGCCATTTTAAAAAGTGGGATCATTTTTATAATCAATTTCATGATTAAATGATGGTAAATTATGTTCAGTTCCTTGCACCTTCAATCACTTTTCTAGATAATGTTAGTAAGATTTCTTTTCTCAATTTTATTCATGTCAAAAACTACATAGTACATTACAATAGCTAAAATACATATTATGATTTCAAACTTTAAAATCTCACCAATATACGATATGATTTACTTACATCATTGACATTTTTTTTGGGCAAAAGCTTGCCAAGTTTCAATCTAAAATATATGATTTAGATGTATACAAAAAAAAATCCATGGAAAAAATGGCCAAAATATGCCTGAATTCAAAAACAAAAGTTCATACCACCATATTTGTATGATAAGTTCAAAAAGATAGCTAAAAACATAGAAGGATTCTGTTTTTTTTTCTACTTTCATATATAATATGTAGCCAAATTTAGCTAAATGATCTATGGATGATTGCCACTCAAGCTACATCACAAAACCTTGACCTACACCACATATTTAAAATATATACATATCTAAGTGCAATCTAAAATTTAATAAAATATGTAGTTTTTTTTCGTTGTTTCTTTTTCAAAAGGAAGTTGGTTTCATTCTTTGTTCCTTTTGTTTATTTTACAAAGTTATATATATATGTACCTTGTAAAAAATGATTAACAAAAACTGAAATTTAAAATTTCTATAAAATAAATGTATTTAACATTTATATTGAAAATAGTGTATTCTTATTTTAAATAGTATCTATGATTACCTTCCAAAATGCCACCACTAGATGTCGATGTATGTGATATTTTTTAATTGCACGAACATATATATATATATATATATATAATACTCTAATAAATAATGGAATATGTTGTGTCTTTTCAAGAATTAAAGGAACCATTCAATACATTTCCTTAATTTTGAATTCTTTCCCCAAAAAAACAAATTTCATACTTTATAATTGTTGTTGGATTATTAACATAATATAAATATTGACAACGAAATTATTCTAAATAAAAAAAATCTGAATAATTTCCAAGTTTTCTAGAAATAATGTTCATATGAATAAACACATCATGTCATCAATTCACATAGTAAATGAAAATACAATTTGCAACTCCCTTCAAGGACATTTATATTTATGATATTTATATTTGCATCAAAATTCATTACATTTGAAGAAATTCCAAAAAGTAAATGTATTTAACATTTATATGGAACACATTATATCCTTATTTAAAATAGTGAATAATATTTCCTTTGAAAATGCCACTACTACATTTCCATGTACATGACAGTTTCAATTGCAACCAATCATTTAATATCAAAAGATTTACTCTTTTTTTAAAAACCTTTTTTTAACATGAATTTTTTGAATTTTACTACAATTTTAAAAATATTATTATTTTATAATAATTTAAGTTGTGGTATTATATCACCATGAAAAACTAAGCTTATATGACAGACCCCCAAGCTCCATGATGGATTCAATTGCGAATCCAAGAATGAAAATAACAAAAGGAGAAGAGTTGGGGTGTGTTCCCTGGTTTGCAACATTTTGAAGGTAGAAAAGGTATGTTGGAGCTCTAGAATGGGATTAACAAGATTGATAAACAATTCAATCGCTCACACAGACCTACACAAACCAAACAAAAAATTTGGATAATGCGTAGTTGTAGCATTTTAGTGCATGGATGAATCATGGGCAAACATGGACTCACTAGATTCACCACGCCCTGGACTTAGGGGAAGCCACCTTCTCCCCTATAATATACTATTAACCATGGGACTAGCATGCAAATGTCATTTTTTCCTGACGTTAAGACTTTCACAACTTTGAAGGCACATAATTTTGCATGCAAACCTCCAATTGAGATGAGGTCTGAACCGAAGTTGTAGCCCTCATCAAGAGCTTTTTAATGGTATGTTGCACACCACCTGCACACAAGGATATAGGGGCAATTCCTAACTTTTAATGGTCAAAAGTCAAATTTTATTTTTTTTGGCCATAACTTATGTTTGAAATGTCCAAATGGGTCATACAAGCCCATCTACATTCTAAAAGCTTTTCAATGATATAAGGGACTTCATATTTAAATGGGTTTTGACCCCTGCAATTGCATTTTGAAGATTTGAAAATCTATTAAGACTTCAATTCCCAAAGTAGAAGCTCACTTAGGAGAGTGTGAGGGTTCATTCTCTCACATTCTCTTGCACTCCCAAGAACATGAAATGTGACTCATGAGCTTCCCTCTTGGGCCACACCCTTGCAAACATTTCTTTAGTCGTGAACCCAAGGTTAGGTTTACAACATTGTAACGATAAAAAATGACACCTGAAACTAATAAAAATTGTATTCACAACTATTAAATTTTGAAATTTTGCACATGTGACCTTGAAATAACATACCATGAAAACTTGGAATTTTACATTAATAAATTTGACACCATGAAATGATCAGCCATGAAATTATATTTATGCAAATGTTGTTATTCCCGCTTTTAACTAGTGGGTTGCAAATGTTCTGATAGCATGTACCCATGATGTAATACACTTGTTACCATGAAAAAATGGTACATGTGATGTAAAGAAATGATAGTTTGTAATCATAAAAAATTTAAAACTTGCACATGTAACCTTGAAGAAATGTACCATGAAATTCCTATCCATGAAAACTATTACCATGAAATTCTGAAAACTTACAGAAGTAAATTTGGCACCATGAAATGAGCAAAAAGTATTCCATATCAGGATCCAAGTGCTTTTGTGAAAAGTAAAGAGTTTGGCCAACGCTTTACTGGGCCCACGCGGAAACTGAGAAATTGGCGTTCTAGGCCGGTGCTGCATAGGTTTCATGAGGCAAACAGTCGCCGTTAGGTCTATTCGGCACAGCCCTGTATGAATCCTCGCCACTAAATTCATGGGCCTGCCTTTGTGTGTATCTTGAACGCAAGACGCTAAAGAATCCCCACCTGCGCATCGAGCACTGTCCGGCCCCGCGTCCTTTCTGGGCATGACAGTGCAGCCCTTCCAAAACCGTGTGGGTCTGCCGAAGAGTTTAACTTTTTGACTGTGAAAGTTATGGAAATAGAAGAGAAAGCACACTTATCGCAAGACCTGAATCTATGCCAGTGGTCTGAACCATGTTCTGTACCTGGAAGGCTTAGACGTCAAATTTATATAAGCCTCCTACAAAATATGAACTTGTCGGTAAATCAAAAGAAATCTGCTTAATTTTTTTGCAGAATAAAATAAACATGTAGAACCATGCATGGTCGTAAGTTCTTTTGCAGAATAAAATAAGCATGTAGAACCACGCATGGCCGAAAGCCAAAAGGAGATAAAAACACAGAGAAGATCTCGATTGGGACCTCAAAGAAGGACGACTGACGTGGCCTCGCGAGCGCCCAGAAACTCTGGAAATCCCACAAAGTCTCCTCCTCAAGCCGGACAGAGCTCAAGCTCGATGGGGGTAGATAGCGTCTCGCATATTGAACACGGGGAGATGCAAAGGCGATGCCAACAACCGGTCCCAAAAACCGACAAACCCATTTATAATGGTGGAGTGGCTGTCTGTACATACAATGTTGCGGCGTAGGAAAGAGTTTCTTATAATATGGATACCACGCGTTCCTCCTTTTCACATTATGTCTTCCACACAGGGTTGCAATAAATACACACTATTAGCTTCCCATTCGATCTCCTAACTCTCAGCCACACCTCTTGGGCACACATCAGTAGGGAAGCACCACCGGGTTTGTCTAATTTGCACAGCGCTACCACCGGACGCAAGCCATGCCGAACACTGCAAAAGCATCTGCCGATGCGATCCTGTACAAAGAGCTGCAGTATAGGGCCGCGAGCCCTCTGGAGCATCAGCTGGAGTGCCTGGATGTGCTCACCAAGGTGGAGCGAACCTGGCTCCAGAGGTTCATGCCCAAGATGTCCAGCAGTCTGCGGCCGTTGGTGCGACAGGGGTCGATGTTGAGCGAGGATTTGATGGCGGCCGAATCGAAGTGGCGATCGACAGAGTCCGCAACTCTCGGTCACGTGCAGAAGGGCTTAGGCGACCTGCGGAACAGCCTAATCAAACAATCTGCAGACGATGCACTGTTCAAGAAGAAGAAGTTGCCGAAGTACGACCTGAAGTGTCTGACGTCGAAAAGCGCCTCAGCGTGGGTCACGGGAATCGCCGGCCTGGACCTGGGGAAAGGGAAGAGCCTGTCCTGCACTCTGGATGGCTTGACCTCTTATTCTGTGGATGACGCCAACATTCGCAGATGGATCTCCGATGGTGCTTGGTGTCCCAACGTAACAACCTTGGAAAAGTTCAGTGCCGATTGGTTCCGGTAAGTGCTACCTGTTTTCCACCTCTCCTTCATTGAAACATGCGCAGATAGGGTGCGTGGTGATGGTCTGGCATGTTGTCCATGCTAGAGTTTGTTGTGAAGTGATTTTGGGAAAAACCTAGAATCAGGGGAATGCCCCGCAAAACATCGGGCGTCTCGGCCTCCACCCAGCCTCCCTCCTATTGTTGGACCCACTCAAGCCCCGACCACCTGGTCCACTGCACCACTCCCTGCCCACCGAACCTCCATCTCTCAACGAGGCGTCTACACACCAGCTGGATGTTCATTGGGCAAGAAGTGGCATGAAGGGCTAGCTGAGCAGGTGGGCGAGGTGATTGGGGGCTAAAGTGGGACCATCAAAAGGGAGGCCGGGTGGAGTCGGGGACGTCTGATGTTCTACAGGGTGTTTCCCCGCTTCTAAAATTTTGCCAGTGATTTATGCCATGAAGTATGATGTCTGTTGTATGGTGAGCCTCACTCACTCATGGACGTGATCGATGCAACAATGAAGTATTAGGATATGAATTAGGTTAAACGGTGTCAATTGATTGCAAATTGTGAAGACATTGGGTTAGGGGTTGGAAGCCTGGTTTTTCGAGCTGTATCGGATTGTATCTGTTCCTTGAAAACCAGATCCAGAAGGGACAACGTACTGGGATGCTTGTGGTGAAGTTTGTTTGGAATTTTGAAGGGTCTGTGTTGTGCAGCTGACTGCAGTCTTTCATTTTAACGGATTCCTGGCCTAATGCAGACACAAGAACAAGTCGCTTTGGATAGTGACTGAAGTTTTGTACGCAACGAAGTTCATCGTGGAGGGACGGAGTGCACAGTTGGCCAGGGTGAATGCCAAGATCCCCACGGGAGTCCCTGGACTGAAAGTGGGCGGAGATTTTACCCTGGAGTATGTGAATGACAATGGAGTGGAGCTGAAAGCCAAGCGGAACAACCATTTCATCATCGCCTACAGAACTATGCGCGTGGGTTACAGCCCTCAAGGCACGGTGCTGGCGGTGAGGCCACCGGGAGAGACAGGCCTCCATGGGGATGACGATTACGCGGGCCTGTGTCTCCCGGTGAAGTCTTAAGTGATTAAAAATGTTTTATTTAGTTATTTTTGTATCCAAAAATAGCTATGAAAAACACTTTGAGTCACCTAAGGCAAGTCGAAAAATGGAATTTTTCTTCTAATTTTGAAGAAGATCGTCCAGTTTTTCCTTGGTGAGAGTCAACAACGGGATGGGAACGGTGTCTCCGTTCTCTTTTAAGGCATACTAAAATATTTTAGAGCTTGACGAAAACGGAGACACCATTCCCATCCCCTTGCTGACTCCCAGCAAGGAAAAACTGGACGATCTTAAACAAACTATTACCAACTCTGGAGCTTAATTGGCAGGGCTCAACGTCAACGTGACGTGGATTTCAAAGGTAGTTAGATCTCCAATATATTATGGCTGGTGGAGCTGATTACTTCCAACCAGTTGTTGCTAGTAGTTGCTGCTCATTACTTTCTGTGATTTTCTGTAGAAGTAGTTGTTTTGGCTGTATTCCAGACTTTAGAATGATGCACAACAGCGTGTTGTTGAACCCATCGAATTGATCTCTTCCTCAACCTTCCATTTTGATTCTTGGTCTTTGGATGTACGAGATTATCAAGTCTGACCCACCCTGGATGTTTGTAGTTGTCCACATTAGTGCTAATACTAAGTTTGAACCCAGTGCCTAATGCACAGGTGTGTTATTTCAAACAATGTTTGGTTCATGTTTTAGTTGTTTTTTTAAACTTTTATCTTTTATATTTTACTAGTGGGTGCCCGTGGCTTTTGGCCACCTTGGTTCATGTTTTACAAACTTTTAATTTTTTTTTTTTTATTTTTATGTATTTTTTATTTTTATTATTTTTTTATATATATTTTTATTTGGATGCAAGTTTGAAGTTTGGAGAAAGAAGACTCACCTCATTTTTTTTTCAAGTAGGGCTTTTCTTATTTTTTACTCTTTATTTGGTTTTTTCATTTTTGAAATTTTTTTCTTTTAAAGTTATTTTATTGTATTTCTCTTTCCTTGTTTCATTTGTTTCCATTCTTTTTTATAGTTTTTTATTTGTTTCATGTTTTTATTTTTTCTATTCTTATTTTGTCTATCTTCATTTTATTTTTTTATGTATTTATTTATTTATTTATTTTCTGCCCTGCCCTCCCGTCCCCTGCCCTACCCTCCCCTGCCCTGCCCCGCCCGTGCCCCCCCCGGCCTGTGCTGGCCCCCCCTGCTGCCCCCGCCACCCGTGCTGGCCCCCCCTGCTGGCCCCCCCCCCGCCCTGGCTTCACCGGGCTCTCCTTTCCCCCACCCCCCAAAACACTCCACGAGGAACGGGAGCCAATGGGATTTCGCCGGAGATGTAATGAAAGTGAAATGACGTTAGAGAAAAAGAAATAAGTAAAAGATAAGTAAAAGACGGACAAACACACACACACCATGTTGTAATTATATAATAGATATTTTTATGTATTTTCTGTTTTTATTATATTTTGTATAATAAAAATAATTTTTCTCATTTTCACTTTTGTTTTTTTTGTTAATTTGGATGCAATTTTGAAGTTTGGAGAAAGAAGACACACCTCATTCTTTTTCAAGTAGGTTTTTTCTTCATTATTATAAGTTTTATTTTTTCTTATTTTCTACTCTTTATTTGGTTCCTTCTTTTTTGTAATTTTTTTTTTAAAAAAATTATTTTACTGTATTTCCCTTTCCTTGTTTCATTTGTTTCCATTCCTTTTTTATAGTTTTTTTGTTTTTACTATTTTTTTTGTTTATGTTTGTTTCATGTTTCAGTTTATTCTATTCTTATTTTGTCTATCTTCATTTCCTTTCTATTTTGATGAGTATATTTTTATTTCTTTTTCTTTTTCAAAAAAATTCTAGTTTTCCTAATATGTTTTCTAATAAAAATAATTAGAAAAAAAATTATATTTTGGTTTGATTAGATGCAGGTTTGAAGTTTGGAAAAAGAAGACAAACCTCATTTTTTTCTCAAGTATGGTTTTTTTTCTCTTTCTTTTGCTCTCTGTTTTGTTTCTTATTTTTTGTCATCTATTTTTTAATTTTCTTTTTAAATTATTTTACTATATTTCCCTTTTTTGTTTCATGTTTAAATATATTTATTTTATATGTTTTCATTTTTTTTCTATTTTTAAGTGTTTAAAAAAATTCTAATTGTTAAAGTGGTTTTTTTTTTTTAGTTTTTTCCCTTTTAATAATATATATTTGTTCTTTTTTTCTTTTTTGGTACAACTTTGTTTCATTTTATTTATTTATTAATAACTTGTCTTCTTCTTTTTTAATTTGAAATTGCTCGTGTGACTTATTCAATAGACCACCGTGGCGCTTGGAGAATGTGACTTGCCTGCTGGTGGAATTCTCAATCCTCTTGATCTCTATTTTCCCCCGCCCCATATCCTCCTCCTCCTCCTGACGAAGTGGATCCGTGGTCTCCGTCCTCCTTCAACAAACGCCAAACCATTACAAACCTTGTATTAGGTTTTCCTGTCTTTCTTCTTCCTCCTCCCTTGCTCCCCTCTCTCTCTCCCACCACCACCACAACACCTGCTCTCACACATAACCTGCCTGCAAACCCCAAAACCCAGCTGGATGGCCTCCTCCCCTCCCCCCCACCACCCATCTTCTCTGATTCTCTATAACCGCCTCATCATCGTGTCACAGCAGCCGCAGCTGTGACCTCATTTCTTCTTCATCTTCTTGACAGATGGATGGATGATGGATGGACAGGTGATGAAAAAAGCTTCACGACATCCTTTTATATATAAGATTTCTATTCTATACTTGGACAATTTATAATTCAGCTCCAGAAATCATGAAACCACTTGAGTTGAATTCCATTTTCAAATGCTAAGACAAAAAAATATTGTCATGAACCTATTGGTATTTCTGTTATTTCTATTATAAAAATCTGCTTATTCTAGTCACAGTAGGTTCATCTACCTCAACCAGACAGCGTGCACGGGACCTAAGTCAAGATATGAGTGAGGTACCGGTTGTCAATTCAAGTCTGCAACAAAGTAAGTTAAGAAAACCATAAACGGTGAAGCACCCTCTAGTGGTGCACTAGACTTGGCTTGAATGGTGAGCTGTAGCATTGAATTCGGGAAATCTGTGTGACCTTAAACGGTTTTTTTTAACCCAATCAACTTCTTGCATTTGCACTATTTTTAGTATTTTGCATAAAGTAGTGGGGCAGCCCATATAGCAATTTAGGGTCAGCTCATTAACATTTTAAGATGAGTCTAGGAAACCATTAAGGGGTTTGACATACTTTCCACTTTGAAAATTTGTAGTAAATAGTTTACTTGACAGAAAAATATGAAATCACTTCGCCTCTTCATGATTTCTTCTTCCCTATCTATGAAAAAAAGTTCTCAACCACACTCCCATTTGCGTGATCAGGATGCCGTATTTTCACCATTTATGGTATTACTACCTAATGTAACTTAATTGTTGTCCAGGCCAGGTCTATGAAAGATAATCCCAAGATAGCAAGCCTGAGCTTTCGAGCTGTGGAGCCGGGCTATCCAAGCCGGCACCGAAATTGTACTTACCAATGTTTAGAATGTTGCCGAGTCGATTTGCCTTGTTTACATACGATAGATATCACGGTAGATACTACTAGCCAAGTCCTGGGTAGCAATATTTTCGCCCTGCTAGTGCCAGTAGGCGCTCCCCACGGCCAGCTCTTTTGCCCGGGCACTCCCGCGCGACCCTGCCCTCGGGGTACTGTTCACCGGCCGCCCGTGTTGCGTCCGTGCATTGCTCGTCTTCTCCCGCTCCGACCTCCTCCTCCCCTTCTTGCTCCCGCCCCGAGCAGCTTGCAGCCATGGCGCAGAGTTAGGGTTTTCCGCTTGCTGCTACGATATGATACTGATAGTGTTGTCAACGCTGTTCCGCATTGAGGTTTCGATTGGGGGTAAGAAGCTTGCATTGAGGGCGAAGTGAGGTGCATTGAGGGCACAATTGGGGCGCATTTGCATTGAGGGTTTTGGCGGCTGCGGTTTCAGCAGGCTCTGTACGCGATACTGGTTGGTAGAAGGCTGTGGTTGCTTAAGTTGGAGTGGGCGGCAGTGCGCGTGCTGGGGTTTTGGAGCTGCTCGTGTTGGCGGGAGGATCAGCTCTAGTAGACAGCTCGGGCATGCTCACAACCCACAAGGTAATCCGCCCTCCACTCTAATCGTCCTCTGTGGTCTTCGGCCTTCAGTCTTGTCGTCTTCTGTGGTCTTAGAGGTGAACCTTGTTCTTCTTAGGGTTTTAGGGTTTAGTTTCTTCCTACCTTTGCAGTTCTCAATTGCTATAATCCCGAGCGGAGAGTTTGTAAGGTCTGTGCAGGCTATTTCCGCACTTGTTGTTTTCTACTTATACTCCACAGTTTTGGTTGCTTTGTCTTTCTTTGGTAGGGAGGGGGATTCTTGCTCGGTTTAGGGTTTAGGTGCTTAGGTCTGTCAGGTCCAATCCTGCTTAGGTGCTTAGGTCTTTCAGACCCAGTCCCCCTTGCCTTCCTTTCATTTCAGATGAACTACCCACAGAGTGTACCTTGTTCCACACATGGGCGGCCAGGAGGACAAGAATGTGATGTTATGCACTGTTCTGAAGGCTCAAGCCACTGTCCTGCTGTATGATCAGCTCACCAAGGAGAAGGAGGACCTTCTACTTGCAGCAGAACTTGGTATCATCTCTGCAGTAAGTCATTTCAGTCCATCCCTTGCCTATCCCCTAAACCCTCAATGTGCCCTGAACTTGGGCATGGAACAGTGTTGACATCAGCAAACCCTAACTCTGTGCCATGGCTGCAACCTATGTGGGGCCAGAGCAAGAGGGAGAGGGGGAGGTCAGAGCGGGAGAGAAGATGAACAGTGCCTGAGTGCAACACTGGTGGGGTGGGGGGGTGCGGCACAAACGGGTGGTGAACATTACCCTAAGGGGGGGGTTGCACTGGGCCAGGGGGGTGGGAGGGCTGGGATGAACGGGCAGTGGCTAACAGAAGCTGGATGATGAGCAGGGGTGCCCGGGCAAAAGAGCTGGCTGTGGGGAGTGCCAAATGGCACTTGCGAGGCGAAAAAAATTCTACGCCAAGGTTCTGCAGTACATCTATTCAACCCTTGTTGATAATGGAAAACCAATATTGCCAGCGCAGATCTAGGAGATCACTGTCTTGACATCAAAAACGACAATAATGAAAGTGCCTCCCACTGTGGTTGTTTAAATTACAAGCAAACCATTCCAATCTGTGCCAAATACAGTAATTCAAACAGAGTAGAAAACACTTCTCTTCTCACCATCAACTTCAAATACTGTAACATAAGTTAAGACTCAATTCAGGTCAACAGTCCTGTACCATGTGGTTGCCTGGTTCCAAGCCCAACTTGGTACTAGCTTTCTGACAATAGCATCTAAGTTGTCTGTATTAGCTGATGCCAAGCACAGTAGATGATTTATTACTGCATGACCTCATATTTTCATGTTTGATCCATAAGAACAAATTTTGTACAATGATCACTTCTGGAGCAGGAATAGGTCAGCAGATCATTTAGACATTGATTGCAGAAGTTTGTGACTTCAAATGTTACGCAAGAAATGATTCATTGGTGAAACTTGTATGTTTGTTAACCCTTTACTTACTAGGAGGCCCAAAAGTGGTTGATTGAGCATGTTTTTGATTTTGATCTTTTTTCTCCAAGCAAATTACTTCAAAATAGATTTAGGCAATTGAGTTAACAATATAGTGGTTTTTTCATTTTTTCTCTTTTAAGTATTGATATGCTGATATGACATATGTGGGCTGTGGCTTGTCTTGAATCTGCAAGGCTGCTCTCAAACCAACCAATGCATGGGGAGAGCTGGCAGTTAGTGTTAAAATTGGTGAGTGACATTGCCAAATGACCTGTTGAAATTCAAAGCTCTCAGCTAAAACTCAATGAAATTTGTGATACTTGGGTGCTACCCTGATGATACTCATGTAATAACAAGATGGATTGGGGAGATGGATTGGGGTCTCAAGCCAGTTGCTCCAAAAAAATGTAGGATAATTACCAATTCCTTTGGGAAACTCCCCATGACTAAAACCAACAAGACTTTGGCCCACAAAGGCTCTGTTGGAACATAAGCCTCAAATGGCTTGGTCTATCAATACTACAAAATAGTTACTGTGAGTTTTCTCTTTACCATAGTGTACATGAACAAGTATTTACTATGCTACTGTATTCTATTCTCAGCTTGGCAGTCCTGCATGGGTGTCCAATGCAGTTCTTATCCTCTTGATGTGGTGGTAAGCTCCTTGGCCCAACCATAACATTATCAGCCACCTAAAAATATTGTGCACTTTTTGACATGCTTACTGGGTTTGAGGTGATTAGGATGTTAACTCATAATTGAAGTCACATTCCTTCATGCAGTCATTTGCTACATGCCCCCAATCTCATTCATTTCTGACTTTCCAAGGTGATGGTGAGTTCTCTTTACTGAAGAATGCTATGGCTGGTGATGTCGGTTTCCTCTCTCAACTGATACATGCTTATCTAGTCTTCATCCATATCATTCTCAACTGAGACGTACTTGCATCCATCCTAGCTTCATCCACCTATTAAATGGAACTGTTCAACACACAGAAACCTTCTTGTACAGGGCCACAGTGAACCAGCACCCACCAGTACACCATCCACTGGATGTCCATTATTACTCCACTGGGGATGAACCTCAACTGAGTTAATATTTGGTTTCATCTTGGTAATAAATCCTGGAGGAAATAGATCTTGGAAATATTCAGATAGGTAAGAAAATAGGCAACTTCTAGGTAAGTACTGTATGGTTTATACATAGCCAAGGGCTGTTTTTACTACCTACCTTCTAACAAGCCACAATGGTTAGCTATGGAACTGGAACCAAACAGAAAACTGTTTGGTGACCACTCACCATTCATCCTTCATGGTGCACTGGTGGGTGCTGGTTCACTGTGGCGCTTGCACAGGCAAAGCCCTAAGGATAAGTGATCAAAACTGCTGTTGGAGGAAGAACATTACTAACACCGGTCACAAAGAATGGAGTAGACAGGCTTTGCAATCTCGTATTCGTGTCCAGTTCACAAGACAAGCACCTGGGTATCATGCGAACATCACACCAATATCACCTGAGTATCCTAAAGATATCAATCCAAAAGTGCACGTCGGTCTAAATATCTCCATTCGGAAAGTTGTTCCCACATCAAATCACCGTGGCTTGTGCATGCAACCTCCGGGCTTCTATTCATCAATTTCTCACCATCCACACATTCATCATCACACCACAGGATACGTGGACCCACAGGAAACGATGGGTCTGAGGATGATACCGTACCAGACGACCCACGTTTTGTCAATTGTAATCCAATTTTGATCCCCAAACTTGCCACAACCCCACCTCAAGAGACTGCATCACTGCTACATCTTCAGTTTTTTTAAATGATTTTCTCATGGATTTTTAACAGATTCTTCATGATTTAGAATGTACCTTCTCATGCCATTTTGTTACAAATCCATTTGTAATCTACATAAATTACATTGTAATATTGTTTTAAAAAGTATCATGCAATTAACAGTTTTTAAATGGCCTATAGTAATGCATTTGTTCTACAATTAATATGCATTTACAATGCATTTTTTAAAAGATTTTTGATGGTTTGCAGGGTACCCTTGAATTCAAAAAACCCATTGGTAATCCATATCTATATCATGAGAAATATGTATAAATTGCATTTAAAAAATTGTTGCAGCATGAATTGTAAATTTCCATGGATAATCTATAGGTGTAATATGGGTGATCTTGTAAATATGATTACAGAAAATATTGTGTCATCCAACATACCACAGTGGCAATCTAAGTTTACGTCATGAAAAATATTTTTAAATATTATAAATGTGAATTGTGTAGTTGTGTAATATATTGATAAATAGCACATAGTTACATTTTTGATATAAAACTGAAATAGGTTGCCAACGGATTTTTTCTAATCTTTTAATAGCGCATATTAATGTTTTCGTTGTAAAACCAAAATACATTTGCAACAATGTTTTTTACATCTTTAATATTTCATACCAATTGCCTTTGTAATAAAACTAACATGACATATTTGTACTAAACTTTTGATAGCAGCAAATATTAATGCTAAAATGTGATGAGACAAACATACATTTTCAACCCATTTTTCCTAATTTTTTGTTGGGATACAAATGGCCCCTCATATTCCACATATTGTGGTAAAGCTTAGTTGAACCCCAATGTCCACCCATGATTTTGACTTAGTAAATTCAAACCCCAAGATTTTCCATCCACAACCTCATGCAAATTACCAAGAGTTAATGTTCTAATCCATCCCATTCTGGATTCTTGTGGCTGACAATCATCCCATTTTACCAATTCTTATGGTCCGAAAGGAATGGGTTTTTAAACATATGACCAAAAACATATATAAAGCATACAAAGTAAATGATCATTGTATAGTTCAATTGTAGTGTATTTTTTGTTAGTGCACATGACATTTGACACCACCTACAACACATTTCTTATTGCAGCATGTTCAATTAACTTCAAAAA
The DNA here is from genome assembly GCA_963921925.1 of Sphagnum tenellum. NCBI lineage: Eukaryota > Viridiplantae > Streptophyta > Sphagnopsida > Sphagnales > Sphagnaceae > Sphagnum > Sphagnum tenellum. The sequence continues at coordinate 16,463,496 of OY998155.1, forward strand.
AACAAGAGACCTCCAAATATCAAAGAAGAGTCATACTTGCACCATACTAACCGAGAAAAACATAACAACAACAATGTGAAAAGAGACACAACAACGTGAGAGGAGAAGCAATGGTAGTGCAAAAAGAACAACAAATGCTAGCTAGTAGGTGCTTGAAACATAAGAGGAACGATGGTGCAATAAAAGCAATGCAAGGGGAACAATAGTGTGAGAGGAGTGGTAGGGCAAAAAGATAAATGCAAAAAAAGTGGTAGCATGAAAGGAACGGCACCGTGAGAGGAGCAACACAAAAGGAACAACACGAGAGGAACGCCACAAGAGAGCGGCAACGTGAAGAGTAATAGTGTCAAAGAGTAACATGAGAGGAATGACAATGCGAAAAGAATGATAGTGTGAGAAGAGTAACATGAGAATAGTAGCAATGCAACCAACACCAAGCACCATTGACAACATAGCAACACAAGAAATGGTTAGGAGAAAAGAATTGTGGTGGGAGTTCTTTTTGGACCTTTTACAATGTTGAGATCAAAATTTAGAAAAGGTAATTGAACATCAATTTCATGACAATTCACATGTCACAATAGTGCAACCATAACTCTCATTGGTGTCAATTTTATTTTTGTTTTCTTGGTTGTTATCTTGTTGTGGTCCAAAATTTGGCATAAGTTTTTTAAATCCTTTGTATTAGTGGGATAGTAATAATAAGCTAGGGAAGGTAAATAAATGTAATATGTTGTGACAAATTTTTTTTATTAATTGGAGAAGATGAGTGTGGTTTTTTTGTCATATGATATCATTTACACCAGGGATGTGGACATTCACATGGCTCATTGGCTTGATCTAGATTTATAGTTTTAAACAAATGAACAAAATTTCTAAAATTCATGAGTAAGAAGACATGGGAAGCACTTTAACTTGAAAGTTGATTAAATTTGCCATGGGTGGTGACAAAAATGGCTACAATAGCACCAAGCACAATGCAACTAAACATTTTTGCACCGAATTAAAAGCTTACAAAATATGTGAAAGATAGGTAATGTAACTTTTCTAACAAATGTGACGAGAAGGAATGAGTCTTGGCAAATTCACTTTTGTTTAGGTGATGAAGGCATGTGCTAGTTTAGGAACACTTGAAAATATCATGTTTGTTCATAAATAACTCATTCAAACTAGTTGTGAGTTTCATGTCTTTGTGTGCAATAGCTTTGTTGACATGTATGCAAAATATCTAAGAGCATTGAGGATACATGGTGAATGTTCAACAAGATGCCATCTCAAAATGTGGTGATGTGGATGGCCATGATATTGTGACATATGAAACACAAGCAAGGGCAAAAGTTAGTAGAACTATTTCAACGGGTGCAACAAGAAATTATGTGGCCAAATTTTGTTACTTTTGTGAGGTTATTGAATGTATTTGCCAACATGATTGTGTTTGAAGACAGTAGATGTGTTCGTCAGCAAATCATTGAAAGTGATTACAAGTTTGATGTCTTTGTGGGGAAAAGATTGGTTGACATGTATGCAAAATGTGGGAACATGGAGGCTGTTTAAAGAATGTTCAAGAAGATGCCCTTTCAAAATTTGATTAGTTGGACCACCATGATATTGGGACATGTGAAATGTGGGCAAAGGTAGGAGGTAATGGAACTATTTGGACAAATGCAACATGAAAGTATGTAACCAAACTATGATTTTTTTGGGGGTTGTTGAATGCATGTGCCAACATGGTTGTGCTTGAACAGGGTAGGTGTGAACATTCATGAACAAAACATTCAAAGTGGTTGTGAGTGTCATGTTTTGTTGACACTAACTTGGTTGCCATGTATGCAAAATGTGAAAATACGTTAATGTTGGAAGGTGTTCAACATGATGCCATCTTCAGATGTGGTCATTTGGATTACAATGGTATTGGGACATGTGAAATGTGGGGACTTGGGCAGAAGGCACTAGAATTATTGCAACAACTGCAACATGAATTACATGGTGTTCATGGCAAGATGCATAATGAATTGCATGGTGAACATCATGCATTGATCACACATGTCCACACATAATTGCCCTATAACTAAACAAATGGATGAATGCCATTTCAAAGATAGCTTAAATTGGTTTTATACATGAAAAGCGGACTAAAAATATCTCTATAGGCTAGCAATGTGTTATTGATACTAGTTAAAGGCTTCACTATAGAATTAAGTCCAATTGAAGCTCACATGCTTAATTTGTCGCCCAGAGTTTGATTGCAAGGGTCAAAACACCTTGCCTTGAAGCGTTCTTCATGTCATTGAAAAGCTATTGAAGTGTAGATGTCGAAAATGGTCTCGCATGAGCCATTTGGACATTTGCAGCACAAGTTATGGCAAAAAGGGGGTCGAAAGTCAAATTGGTAGTTTGACTCCCGACCACTAAAAGTCGGGAATTGACCCGACCTTGGTGTGTGCAAATGGAGTGCAACACACCGTTGGAAAGCTCTTAACGAGAGCTATAAGCTTGCTTTAGACCTCATTCCAATCCAAGGTCTGATCAAAGAATTATGAACTCACAAAGTCCCAGGAGTCCAAACCGGGACAATTTTGGGACTCCTCCTTGGGAGTCTCAGGACAAAAAGCCATTCGGATGTGGGTGCCCAGGAATAACGCAAAGACTACTATATGGGGGAAGATGGTGGCTTCCCCCGAGATCGGGCCGTGGTGAGTCTTGTGAGTCCATAGTTGCCTGTGGCTTGTCCTAGCACCAAAGGTGCTCCAGAATGCAAACGAACCAACTTTGTTGGTTGGGCTGATGCAGGTTCGAGTGAATAACTAAAGCTTGTCCCTTTTCTTAGTTCCATCCCAGAGGTTCAGCACACCCCTCTACCCGTTTTAGTGCTGAGAGCTGGGAACGTGCCCTCAAGTCCCCACAATTCCGTTGTTTTAGAAACCAAGGCCCACCTTGCGCCTAACTTGGGACTTGGGAGTGCGTCATAATTGGTTATTCTTTATTAACAAGGATAGAAACAATTTAATATGTTCATAATACTCCTTGATGTATTGTGACCCAACATGCACAATTCTATTCATCTAAATCTCATCCACTTTTCCTCATTCTTTTAATATTTTTAAATCAAGTTTTTTAATACATGCATTGCTTCAATGTCGATACAATATGAACTCCAATGTTACTTTGAAACTCTTGATTTCACCTTCTTCATGACCATATTAGCTTGTGCCCTACCATTTTTCTTTCAGTCAAACTTATGTATCTCTTTGACTTAATGGATAGGAGCCTTTTAAGAATTCAAACTACCCTCTAAAAAAAATTTGAACATATTCAAGTTCAATTTTCGTGTTTTCTTTAGATCCATTTTTATGAAATGAACTTCCATGAAAAATTCATGAAAGCTTAGGATGAAATAAATTTAATTCAAAAATTGCATCTATAATTTTGTTTCGTCCATGAAATGTATCTCATTCATAATTTGATTTTTTGACATGAAAAGTCAATTTGAGGGGGGGGGGGGGGGGGGGGGGTGGATCTGATAGCTCTTTTAATATTTGTCATTCCTATATTCATATAATTAACTTGACCATCATTGTCTTTGTTGAAATTGTCACATTATATATTAGTAGTTAGCTTATGCTATTGGTCTAGGTGTGAACTAATCACTCAACTAATTTTTCTGTCCAAAATCATTTTTGTAATTTAATTGAATTTCCAATGGCATAAATTAATCTAAATTCAATAAAAATTCATTATCTCTTGCACCTTAAGTCTGAAAATTTTCAAATTACCTTCATTAAGTCCTACTCACAAAAGGGTTTTAACAATATGAAGAGCATGCCCAAATTTCATAGTTTAAAATTTTGATTTAAATGTTATTTAATTATTTTTCTATATTCAATAACTTTCCCATTGTAGACCAAAACATAGTGAAACCAAGTCAATGCATCCCTACTTATTGAAGGATTTTCAATGGTACAAAGAGCATGGCCAAAGGTGCCATGGTTTGAAACATCTCAATGTGATAAACAAAAACAAACAAACTACCTTCCTTCATAAATAGGTAGTACAATATGAGAGTGGCTTCAACACATGTCTTTCAAATAATTAGTTAAATTTGATGATACCATTTTGAAAATAGACTATTAATATTCCAAGAATACTTCAAAAATTTTAAATGGCCTTTTGAGAAAATTAATTTTAGAAAATTCTAGCATTTTCAATATATATATAATTTGTGCAAAAATTGTTGAGGTTTTACTATATGTAATAAGCTTTAATATGTTTACCTATAGACTATAGATCTCAATTTGTTGTTTCACACCATTGATTTCAAGATATCCTCAAATTTAGATAGGTGCCAAATAGATATGTTATTCTTATAGTTTGCAATAGGTTACTCTACATTTTTCCACCTTTCTCCTCAGATTTCAACAATCTAGTGTCCACCAAATTGGGTATCTGGCAGAGTGGGGTGGGAGTTAGAAATTGCTCCAAAACCCTTATCAAGTATCAAGCCATGCATCAAAGTTGATAATCATGGTTATAAAAAAAATACTTTGTTTTTGATAGAAAATTGTGATTATCATAAAAACAAATACCCGGTTATTATATATGACCATGGTTTTCAAAAAAATAATTAATTCAAATATCTGCCTAAGACCACCAGGTCTTTGTCAGTCCTTTCATGAAACCAGATGGTTCTTTGAAGCTTTTCAAATACCTGTAACCAGCAATTATTTGAAACTGATTATAAAAAAACCCAGACCTGGCAGTTCTTTCATCTTGATTTTTTCAAATATCCGAAACCGGCGGGTATATAAAAATCAAATACCCGCCCCCACAATGCTATCTGCCTAACACAATCCCCCTACGTAACAGTATGAACACATTCCGGTGCTTCCAGCTTTTTAGGTTTACTGGTGCCGGGGTTTTGGAGGGGATTTAGGACCAGTGGATGCGGATTGAAGACGTTCAATCTGGAATTTTCCCACCAAGAAATGCGCAGGTGGCGTTGGTGAGAGAGAGATTGCAATTGGGTCGGACGCTCGAGAGGGGATTGTATTTGCCTCTACTTGTGAGGAGCGAGAGAGAAATTGCCAAGGGTTTTCGCGCAATGTCTTCTTCATCGTCACTGCAGCAATTCCAATCGCTATGTGCGAGATCTAGGCCATTTCTAGATCACAAAGGCAGAATCAGCTCAACCAGCACATGGACAAGAGGGAGCTCGACCAGGAGGGGCTTGCTGCTACGTGTGTGTGTGCACCTGCAATTCCACTGTACCCATCAACAACTTTTGCAGCATGCTGCATTTCTTCCCAGAGCGCACCAGATAAAAACAGAGACGGCATTCAGAGATCACGGCAAATGTAAAGCTTTCTTGTCTTGTTCCTCTCTGTCCACTGCGTTCCCCTCACAGTGTGTGTGTTTTGTTTCCCAAAAAATCTTCAACTTGATTATAGTCATATCTCCCAAGTCAAATCAAAACATTGGACACAATCTATGCAAGATGCAATACCTCATTGTTGCTTCTATGTGATCAAAGTACATGATTTGAAAGCAAGTTTTCCTGCAGTCCCTGGAGGTCAGAAAGAGAAATTGTGGCGGGAGTTCTTCATGGACCCTTCACAATGGTGGGATCACAGATCAGAGAAGGTACCTGAACATCAATCCTCTCAGAGTTCACATGTCAATGGAACCATAGCTCTTGTTGGTGTGAATCTTGTTCCTCTCTCTTGGTTGCTATTTTCCACTCGTCTAAACTTGACAGAAATTCTTTTCTGTTCCTTTACACTGGTGGGATAATAGTAACAGTCTGGAGTAGGTAAGTACAATATGCTGATAGAGAAGGTCGGTGTGCCTTTCTCTGTTCTTCCTGGGATATGGAGAATACTTGGCTGATCATCTTGATATGGATTTCTGGTTGTCTAGGCAAATGAAAGGTATCCAGATTTCAAACACAAGAAGACAGGGGAAGCACTATGGCTTGAGGACAGACAAAACCCACCATGGGTGGCAGCAGAGATAGCTGCAATGGCACCAGGCATAGTGCAATTGAACATTTTTGCATGGAATCAGAAGTTTTCAAGATATGTGAAGGATGGGCAACCGGAGAAGGTGATTCAGCTTTTCCGACAAATGCAACTAGAAGGAATAAGTCCCGACAAATTCACTTTTGTTCCAGTGATTAAGGCATGTGCTGGTTTAGGAGCACTTGAAGATGGCAGGCTTGTTCATAAGCAGCTCATTCAAAGTGGTTTTGAGTCTGATGTCTTTGTTGGGAGTAGCTTGGTTGACATGTATGCAAAATGTGGGAGCATTAAGGATGCTTGGAGAGTGTTCAACAAGATGTCATCTCGAAATGTGGTCACTTGGACTGCCATGATATTGGGTCATGTAAAATGTGGTCAAGGGCAGAAGGCACTAGAACTATATGAACAAATGCAGCAGGAGGGTGTGCAACCAGACTCTGTTACTTTTGTAGGGGTGCTGAATGCATGTGCCAGTCTGGCTGCACTCAAAGAGGGCAGGTGTGTTCATCAGCAAATTATTGAATGTGGATGGGATGCAGATGTCTTTGTGGGGAATAGCTTGGTTGACATGTATGCAAAATGTGGGAGCATGGAGGATGCTTGGAGAGTGTTCAACAAGATGCCATCTCGAGATGTGGTCACTTGGACTGCCATGATATTGGGATATGTGCAATGCTGGCAAGGGCAGAAGGCACTGGAACTATTTCAACAAATGCAACAAGAAGGTGTGCGTCCAGACTCTGTTACTTTTGTGGCAGTGCTGAATGCATGTGCCAGTGTGATTGCCCTCGAAGAAGGCAGGAGTCTTCATGTGCAGATCATTCAAAATGGTTTGGATTCTGAGGTCTTTGTGGGGAGTAGCTTGGTTGACATGTACGCAAAATGTGGGAGCATTGAGGAGGCTTGTAGAGTGTTCAGCAAGATGCCATCTCGGGATGTGGTCACTTGGAATGCCATGGTATTGGGACATGTGAAATGTGGCCAAGGGCAGAAGGCTCTGGAACTATTTCGACAAATGCAACAGGAGGGTGTGCAACCAGACTCTGTTACTTTTGTGGCAGCGCTGAATGCATGTGCCAGTGTGGCTGCGCTCGAAGAGGGCAGGTGTGTTCATCACCGGATCATTCAAAGTTGTTTGGAGTTGGATGTCTTTGTGGGTAGTAGCTTGGTTGACATGTATGCAAAGTGTGGGAACATTGAGGATGCTTGGAGAGTGTTCAACAAGATGCCATCACGAAATGTGGTCACTTGGAATGCCATGGTATTGGGACATGTGAAATGTGGCCAAGGGCAGGAGGCACTCAAACTATTTCAACAAATGCAACAGGAGGGTGTGCAACCAAACTCTGTTACTTTTGTGGGGGTACTGAATGCATGTGCTAGTATGATTGCACTTGAAGAGGGCAGGTGTGTTCATCAACACATCATTCGATGCGGATGGGATTCAGATGTCTTTGTGGGGAGTAGCTTGGTGGACATGTATGCTAAGTGTGGGAGCATGGAGGATGCTTGGAGTGTGTTCAACAAGATGCCATCTCGAGATGTGGTAACTTGGACCACCATACTTGGAGGATGTGCAATGCATGGGCATGGTAAGGAAGCTCTTAAACATTTTGAACGGATGTGTGAAGAAGGTGTACAGCCAGATGATGTAACTTTTATTTGTCTTCTGTCAGCTTGTAGCCATGCAGGTTTGGTGGGTGAAGGCATGCACTGTTATGCTTCAATGGTCAAAGACTATATGATTTCTGCAAAATTGGAACATTACACCTGCATGGTTGACCTTCTTGGCCGTGCTGGCCATCTACAGGAGGCAGAGAATATGGTCATGGCAATGCCCTGTAAACCACATGTGGCTGTATGGATGGCTTTACTCAGTGCTTGCAGAATTCATGGTCATGTGGAGATGGCAGAACGCATTGCCAAACAAATTCTTGAAATGGAGCCTGATAATGCTGCTGTTTATGTGCTTCTGTCAGACATCTATGCTGCTGGTGGCAACAAGCATCTCTGCCAGACTATTGAACAGCAGAGAAAGGAAAAAGGTGTAAAGAAACAGCCAGGTCGTACCTGGATTGAAGTTAATAATGAGGTGCATACATTTGTAGTAGATGATCAAGACCACCCCCAGATGCCTGAAATTCATGCAGAACTGCAGAGATTGTCAGGGCACATGCATGATGCAGGGTACAGGCCTTGTAAGAAATTCATTGTGCATGATGTGGATGAAGAAGAAAAGATGTTCCATTTGTGTCACCATAGCGAGAAACTGGCTATTGCATTCGGGCTCATCAACTCAGCTCCAGGTACTACTCTCCGAATAAGAAAAAATCTGCGGGTTTGTGAAGATTGTCACACTTCCACAAAGTTCATCTCGAAAATAGCTGGGAGAACAATCATGGTGAGGGATGCCAATCGCTTTCATCACTTTGAAGATGGCATGTGTTCTTGCAGGGACTACTGGTGATGCCAGTAATCTTTCTTGTCAATCACTACACCAAGTTCATTTTGTTTACAGTAGCAAGTCTAGGGGTATTGTAACACAGTCAAAAGTCCAACAGCACCTGTCGCTAGAGCTCAAGTAGCCTTTTCTTGCATGAGTCTCTTGGACGTGGAAGAGATAAAACTTGCACTTTTGTCCCATAGTAGCTTTCTCTGACTCATTGTAAGGAGTCAGTGGATGCATGATTCTGACACCTGCAAGTACAAGGAGTAATATGTACTTCTCCATATCATTCAGTGACATCAAGGGTATCTTCATTGTCAGATTCATGTGTCAATGGTCAGTATTCTGCTTTCGGAATGTAGTAAGTTATGACATGATTCAGTGTCATGCATCAACTATGTCTGATTTCTACTTTGTGCTTCTATTTGACATCACTGATAATTTTGCAATGTTAACCCCAGACTGATGTTCATGTGATTGATAACTTTGAAAGCACCTTATCTTCATCCATTTTCTGATGGATGACATGTTTTCAAGCATACCATCAATATCTTTTGATGTGCGCAGGCTGTTTGGCAACAGTGAGGTCTTATTAGTATTTATGTTTTGTGGTAGATGGAAATTTCCTTCACAAATGAGGGAGATTGACCAGGAGGAGCTTGCTCCCAAGAGTGTATGTGAACCTGCAATTGCACTATATACATCAACAACTTCTGCACTACACTGAATTTACATTCTGAATTGCACAGGATATAAACACTGGTGGCAGTCAGAGATGAATGCAATTATGAGCATTCTTGAGTACTTCCTCTCTCTAACTTTGTCCCACCCTAGGTGTGTTTTTTTGTTGAATGATTAAGATGATATCTTTGAAAGCAACATAAAAGATTGGATGGAATCTATGCATGATTCAATACCTCATTGCAGCTTTTATGTGATCAAAGAAAGAAGCTGTGATGGGAGTTCCTTGTGGATTCTTTGCACTGGTGGGATCATAGATCAGAAAATGTAACTGAACATCAATCCTGTTAGAGCTTACGTCAATGGAGTCATATGAGCTCTTGCTTGTCTCTATCTTGTTGTTCTTTCATGGTTGTTATCCTGTCATGGTCTGAACTGTGGCAGAAGTCTTTTGCATTTGTGGGATAGTAGTATGCAACAAACCAAGCTTTGTAGGATAACCTTGGTAAGCATGTAAAAACCTGGACAGAAGAATTTTCATGGCACTGGCCTTCAAGTTGTGCAAATATAATCTGCTGATGTTCTTGAAGGTGATTCAGCAGGCTGGCTGCATTCTAACTTCCTATGTTTTTGGTTGTTTGTTTACCTTTGAGGATTGTCCCTTTGTCCACAATCACCACCACTTGCTAATGTAATCATCATTAGTAATTACTAGAAAGAAAATATTTCTTTTGCATAAGTTTATTTCCACACAACTTACGATTTAACATTCATATATTAAAATAATCAAGGATTTATTAACCTGGTATGTGTACATCTTTATTGGCATTAATGTCCTTCAATTCACAAGGAAGAATCAATTAGTGTAGGTCCTTGGGATATATGAAACAAACAATATCACCTCTTTTGTGGGCATTATAGGAACATTTGCATCATTTAGATTGATGGTTTTCATGAAATCATAAAAGTTCCATTACACTAGGTGCATCCATATCTATTGTAAATTTAACTTTAATACACTACCATTGTTGGCTTTTGGACAAAGAAAAAATAAAACAAACATTCAATTGGATGGATTGCCTTTCTATCTAGTGCAGTGGGAATCTACATTGTCTTTATCTCAATAAGCACCATTAGCTCCTAGGATTAATGGCCAATAATCACTAGAAAAAAATCTACATTTGGCAATGGTATGTTCCATTGTTATTTATATTTCAATATATAATTACTACAATGCATATATAAGGATTTTCGTATTGGTTTTTGTATTTTACAACAAATGATATGCCAAGACCTAATAAGTTGAATTGGCACAATTGTTATGAAGTATCATATTGTACACCATTAATATTCTTGCTATTCCCAAATACTTGCTAGCTAGTTGTTTTTGATGGAGCATACCTAACTATACACTCATTCCTTGCTCAAGACCCATATTTAAGGGAACTAATACCTAAACACAACCATGGACAGCACTACCCTTTGACCCTTGATACAAAGTTATCTCCTGAATTGCAATTCCATGAACATCTAAGATGAATCACCTAAATAAGTTTCATACATACATAAAAACCTAGCAAATATAAGTCTTTGGTGTGTTTTTTTGCAATTTGAGAATATGATGGAGAGTGGATTCCAAGGTACGACTACAATGTTATTCATTCAACACAACTTTATCGAAGGTGTGCAAATAATTTGATCAAAAGAAAAATTACATAAAAGATTTGTCAACATGTGTTTGACAACATTTCAACACAAATCTGCCAACACATAGTGCAAATCGATTCACAAGGTTAGTATAAGGAATATTTCTTTTACCCTCACAATGAGTAACCTATTTGTTAGCTCACCATCATTATCTTCACATGAATTATTTGCACATCTTTGAAGCTTTTTGTTTATCAAATTTCCTCCATCAATGGCTTGGCCTTCCTTTTATCAATATGAAACTTAGGCCCACTTTAGACAAGGGTCCACTTAGTAGAGTCCAATGAAATCAAGCATTCCTATTGGTCAAGAGCTTTAAATTGGTCTTGAGGCCTTTAAACAAGGGTCCAGGATTAAGACAAACCAAATTTCAATTTGACCTACACAACATCATTTTGGAAGGAAAATAAATTGGTTTGGACCTAAAAAAAAAGCTTAAAGGAGAGCTCATGATTTGGAGAACCAAAGTGTAAGTTAAGGTCCAAGGTTGTTCATTTTTTCATGTTTTCTTTTACCTTTGTTGTTTGAAACGTGTGAGACTGAAAAACATGTTATGGATTGAGGACATTGTTGAGAGCACACCGGCTCCCTCATTTTCAATCAATTCTAGAATGGACATTGCTAGTTTTGTGCATCCTCACAAGGTGATTACTAGGAGTTTATTTTCAGCCTTTTCAAATGCACAAAATGAAGGTGAATTGAAGGGTCAAGCATGAAGTGGAAGGTTGAAATGTCAATTTTCGCAAATGGAAAGGAATATGAATTTACAAGAGATGCCTAAACTGGTTCCCATTCCAAAGAAGAAAGCATCAAGGAAAATATGATTGTGGTGAAAGATGAAGATGAAGAAGATGAAAAAGTTGAAAAAAGTTACGTGAATGGTGAAATATTACATCTCATTGCTCTAAAAGGAGAAATGGCGCTTGAATTTACCAAAAATGCAAAAATAAAAATAAAAAATAGTTATATAAATTAGTTATTATTTTTTAAACAAATTTTTTTTTCCAAGGTTAACCTCATTCTCTCATATAACCAATCGCACATTTTTATATTGGACCCCAAGCCTTTAGACACACTCGTTGTACCTTAAGGAAAAAGTGTTTTTTTTTAATATGAAGAAGGGTCCAACTCAAGGATCAATTTGCTTCAAATTGGTCCTAGGGCTTTTGGTCCTTGGACCCTTGTCTAAAGTGGCCATTATTGATGGTGTTTTCCATGTTTACCATGCTAGCTCATGTTGGTGGACCGTATCATGCTCATAGGAGTCTAAAATGTAAGAACTTTTCACACTTAATTTACATAGCAACCTTCCCTCCTCCTCTTTTTTTCTTTTTTAGTATTTATTAAAAAAATCACACTTACCTGACCTGAATAGGGTTTTCTTTTTGGTGACATAAAAAAATTTGAAAAATATATGGAGGTTTCTTTTCATAGTGTAAATTCGAACAAATTTGCCAAAATTTTGGAAAAACTCGCCAAAGGTCAAATCCACCAATCTTATATATAAATTCACGTAATCCGTGCGTGACAAAGCTCGGGTGTGCAAGTCTGGCCGACCGGGTTCGATCCGGCAAAAACGGCATTCGGAAAACGGAATTCGAAAAAGAACGGGATTCTGAAAGCGAGATTAGGAAAAATGAGATTCGAAAAACGAGATTCGAAAAAACGGTGTTCAGAAAAACGGGGTTTGAAAAAACGGGGTTCGACCTTCAAGCCGATCAGGCCCGGCCCGAGTTGACGTGCCTGCACCACGACCTGTTTTTGTTTGTAGCCAAAATGACCATCATTTGTAGGAAGATGTGAAAAAGTGGGCAATTCTCTGAAGGAAGATTTAGCCAAACCTGGCTACAAATCCAAACATGAAAGCACAAAGCATTCGGGGTGGCTGGAGTGGTGTAGCCACGGGTTACCCACTAGTTTGGAAATAAAAACCCTGGACTCGACAAGCCATTGCACTCCCAAGTCAAGTTCAATGTTAGATGGCCCACAGGGCTTTCACCTGCGCACTAGTGGGTTTGAACCCAAATCAACTCTTTTGAGGTCCCAGCGTCCCAACCATCACCAGGGGTTTTTTTCTTTCAAATTTGGAAAGGTAGGTGGGTTGGCAATCTTACAAAAGTGGACTTAGCCACTTTTGTAAGATTTGGCAAGAAGTACAAGAATGAAGATTTATTTTATTTTTTTGAATTTCCCTTATAAGGTGACGACTTATTAGAACCTACTAGCTAAATATGGTGACTTCAAATTTTTTTAACCTCAAGATGTAGCGACTTGGGCCCATTTTTTTCAGAAAAAACCCTTTGTGCCTTTAGCTCCCCACCCCACTTTTTTTTTTGTTGTTGTCATGGTGCAAAAGTTTGCCAAAAAAAAAACACTGAGCATCACCCCTAGGGCAAGGGTTTTTTTTTCAATTTTGTGAAGTAGGTGGATCACCAGAAGAGGACTTCTAGAGGTCAGAAAGGCAAGTAGAAAATATATCATGAATCCTACTAAAGTTGGGGGACAAGATATTGTAAGAGACTGCCCATAAACATAAAAGACTTTCAGGGCAGATCTGCACAGTTTTTAGACATCTTAGATTGCATAAGAAAGGCCTAAGGGGGAAAAAAAAAATGTGGATTTTGAAAGAAATGTTGTCCAAATCACTTTTTCATAGCAAAATTTGTCACAATTATGTTTTCCAAGATTTTCCTGATTATGTTTTTCCACTAAATACTCTAATTAATTTTATTAATTTTCTAATTGGGACCAGATTAATATGTTTAATTTGTTGAAATTTTATAATATGTTTTTCAAGATTATCTTGATTATTGTTTTCCACTAGACTTTACTCCAATCAATTTTTTTGTATTTTCTAATTGGGTCTAGATTGGAATACTGTACACACATGCCCTGGAGGTGATTGCGACTCTGTGCATAGCAAAGAAGTACCCTATGCGTTGCTCTTGGAGCGCATGTTCTTGATTAATGCTGGCTACTTTTTGATCCAGTGCGCTAGTGAAGATGACAAAGAGGCAGTCTACAAGCTCTGTGGCCAACATCGTCGCGAGGATGCCAACGGTGTCCCCCAAGTCTGTTTCATCGGCATCATCAACCCACTCAACCCCACAGTGGAGACGCCAGAACAAGTTTGCGATGCGCTCCTGGCAGCTGCCAAACACATCCCGCCCAATCGCATGGGCGCCACCGACGACTGTGGCTTTTCGCCTTTCAGCCGCGACCTCAAGCCAGAACATGGTTGCTCGCCAGACTTCGCCCGTGACATTGCAATGCGCAAAATCGTGGCACGAATTGAAGGTGCCGCTTGCCTCACTAGAGCTTGGAATCTAAGTTCTCTAACAATGAAATTTCTCATACACATATTTAAACATGATATACTTTTATTTAAAACATTTTCTAGAGTTTCCATGAACACTTTCTTCAAGTTTTGGGTTTAATCTCACTCTAAAGCTTGCATTAGATAGATTTAAACATATATTTTTATTTAAGTATAAATATATAATTTTAAGGTTTTCATGAACATTTTTCAAGCAGCTAACTAAAGGTAGGGAGTCTATTATTAAGTCCCCTAATACCAAGCTAGTTGTTTCACACCTAAATCTAGTTTGATTATTACTCTTGTTATTAATTAGAATTGATTATAATATTTATCTATACATCGTTTTAAAGAGCAAAATTTTTTAAACACTTAGGTGCTTAATGTTTACTCTTGTTGTCTTAATTTAAGTATTAATTTTAAAATAATTACAAGCTTATTACAATGTTCCAATGTTCAACATAATGAGGAAAAAAATTCAAGTGCTCTAGGTGTTGGATTCTTACTTTTGTTTTATCAAATGATTTTTAAAATTTGTATTAAAATATATATGTATATATGCACAATTTTAGCAAGGATAAAATTTCAAAAAAAAAGGTGTTTGATCATTATTATTGTTGTGTAACATATAAAACTACCTTGAGCTTGTTACAAAATATGTCCACAATTTATTTAAAGAATAAAATTTCAAGCATTTTAGGTGCTTGATTCTTATTTTTGTTGTATTGATTAATAAATTTGAACTCCATGTTGTTGTGCATTACCAATGATGATCAACTATTTAAATTTTTTTCTTATGTTTTGATATGGTTTTCAATAATTCACTATTAATTATGTAAATGTCAAATTTAGTTTAAATTAATATACATTTCATGGACATGAGAAGACATTTGTTAATTTTTTTTTCATATCCATGTTGGTGGATAGGAAATATAAGTGAGATAGTTATAAAATGGAAGCAATTATTAGGAAAGGTGCAAGATAGTTATTAAAAATATTAATAGGAAAAGAATATAGATATTAAGAAAAAATGAAATAGCTAGGCTTGAAAATCAAATAGTTATTTTGAAAATTGTCTTTCGAATGGTCCATGGACAATTATACAAAGGATTCCAAAAAATCCCCCATATACCACTTCTGTCATTAAAATAATCATGAGCTTATTACAATATATGTGCAAAATTTGAAAAGTAATAAAAGTTCAATCACTTAAGGTTTTTGGTTTTTATTCATGTTGTATTAATCATAAAATAATTATAAATTGAATTATGGTTAGGTATTAACAATGTGTTTGCATTACTTATTTCAATTGATCTTGTGGTCTTTCACATTTTTTATCTTAACATATTTTTTCATTGTTCACTTAGTTTATCTCCTAATTTATTGCATTTACAATATTTATGTGTGGATTTGCTCCCTTAATATTTTTTTTATCAAAAAGAACTTCAACATGAACACTCGAAATATAGTCATTTTATTTGAGGTGTTCATTTGTATAAATCCCATTGAAAAAAGGTTATCAAAACATCTAGTCATTCTTACAATATTCCAAGACTATGCCATAGAAAGGTTCATAAAATTCATGATTGGCCACGATTGGAGGTTGATAATGATTATGAACACAAGGTCAAAACACATAACTAGGAGTGAAAAAGGACATCAAATGTTAAACATAATCAATCAAAATCGAACATTTCTTTTTTATTACCATTTAAAATCATAATAATCATGGGAAGTTAGTTTTTTTTCTCATATGAATGTCATAGAACTTAGAGTAAAAATTCATTTGATACAATTTTAAGTTTTGGTTTTAATTTAGGATGTTTGAAAATGTACATTTATTGTGTCATATGGAGTCAATTTTGCAAAGGACTATCAAATAAACTCATATAATATTTTTTAATTCATTGAAAAAATATAGATGATAAGAACATATTAGCCACATTAAAAAAACAGTCATATTTTTAAAAATGTGAAATTTCGAAACTTTAAAAATTCAAAGAATGTTTCAAAACTTTTTTAAAATTTTAGAGCTTCAAGAGTCCTTTACCACATATAAATGGGTTATAATGTACAAGATGTATTAAGAAAAGTTATAATTTAAAATATATTAAATTAAAGAATGTGAAAATTTAATTTTTAATGATGATTCAAAACTTTTATCATTTTTCAAAATGAAACATTGAATTTGTAAAGAATTTGCACACTTTTAAAAATTCATATTTATTCAATAATGACTAACCAAAAAAATGTGATGCATTGGGGAAAGTTTTAATATTTTTAAAAACAAGTTACAAAAAAATTCATTCAAAAATTCATTTGCATGTAAAATTTTGTTTTGGGAAAAACGACTTGTAGTCCTTTTCCAAAATAATCCCTCTAGCTCCTACTTACAAGTTTTGACCCCACATTGTAATAACATCTATAGAAAAAGGGTCATTAACGTATTGTTCATCTATATAATTCCAAAAAAATGAAATGGATGCAACCCATGTGGAATACAAAAAATAGTGAAACAAGTTGTAATGACAATGCAATATGTTTAATTTTCAAGTTTGAGTAATTAACAAATGTCTTATATGTCAAGTTAGTTGTTGTGTAAATTTTCCAACATCATTGCACTATTATTACTAGACTTACATTTTATCACAATGTTTTACTCTTCATGACCAAATTTCAACTTTTTCAATGTTTTGGGAACCATTCATTTTCGTTTATTTGTTATTGTTCAAGAGGTTGTGTTTACAAATTGCATGTGTTCAAAATTGTATAAGGTCTATGTAGCATTGATACCATTTTCATAAATGGTGTTTGAAATTTTGTCTTTAACATTATATATAATCAAGTTGTAAAAAATCTATTGTCATAAGAAAACGTTGGAGGTGGCAAATCACATAAATCATAATTGGATTTTAATATTTAAAATCCTTCAACTCAAATAATAAATGTCAATAACTTATATAAAAATTTATGACTATAAATGAAATTTGTTTATGAAATTTCAAATTAAAAAACCTCTCACCATTCTATGCATAGTATTCAATTATTCCTTGTGCCAAGTAAGATTCCACCTTTTGTCGAACACCATCTGTACCACTTCTATATGCTTGGTGGTTGTCATCATTTTTGCCTTTAGATTCTTCCCATGTTGGTTGCTTATCTATCCCTCTTGCCTTATTTATTAACATGTTATTTATGAAAATGAAATGGTGAAATGAAAATGGAAAAAACAATGAACCACAACAAATGTTACAAAACACCAATATTTGTGTATCCATGTTAAATACCATCATGATGATGTAATTTTAAATAAAACACATTTGTATTGATGAAATCTCAACATATGAAGAAACCCATGTTTTTGGATTTGTGCAAAGGGAATTTCCTAAGGTCCTTCAATAACAATGGCCAAGTATTGGTTCATCCTTTGTCAAATTTCACACATTGCCTAACATTCTTTAACAAACCATTATCGAAAGGAAACAAAATTGACATGGCAAATGACAAAATGGCCTCTAAAAAAAATCCATGATAAAAAAAGAAGCTTAAAGTGCAACAAAAGAAAGGTAAAAAAAGAGCTTCCATTACATATTCAAGAAACCCCATTCCACATGAAATGATAAAAGGCATAGTTTTTGTTTGATTGAAAACAAATTACACCAATGAAAATTTGTTTTCATCTGACAAATTACTGTAGAACCCTTTGAAAAGCTCTCAATGACTAAGTTAGTTGCAAAAGCAATAAGTGCACATGCTAACAATGATTATGAACACATTGTAATAACATCTAGAGAGTAAGGATCATTAGAGTATTATTCATCTTTGTAATTCAAAATAAGTGAAAGAGATGTAACATATGTGGAATATACAAACAATTGTGAAACACCAAGTTGTAATAACAACAATCCAATGTGTTCAATTTTCAAGTTTGAGTAATTGACAAATGTCTTATATGTGGAGTTAGTTGTTCTGTAAATTTTCCAACATTATTGCATCATTAAGACTAAAGTTATGTTTATCACAATCTCCTACTCTTCATGACCCTAAACCCACCTTTTTTTTTAATATAATCTTGCTATTTATAGGGGAAAATTTACAAAAATTGGATGTGTTAAAACCATGTTTTTTTACTAGATGTTCAATATCGATATTTGGACCAAGATCAAAAAATATATATATATTTTTATAGATGGTCCAAATTAATAACCAAAAGAAAAAGGAAAGGCTGTTTTAAAAAACTAGATTCATATTTAACTTGTATCCAAATTTGACTACGACTTCATGTGGATCATAATCATTTTGGCTATATATAAAAACACTAACATTATGCCCATGCAACAAATGGACTTATTTTTCCCACCCCTCATTGTCTCATATGGTGTTAATAATTTTGTGACAAGCTATGAAAGATAATTAGACTTTTAAGAAATTTTGACAAATCGTATCCCATAGTAATAACTCCACCACCCTTGAATCTTAATGATATAAGGCTTGCCAAGCCCCATCAACATAAAACACCCAAAAAATCATGCATAACCATCAACTGGCCAATGAAAGGGAGGCAAAAAAATGACCATTGTTCAAAAACATCTAAGATGAACCTTGCATGTGATTAGACAACAATTTTAATGATAGGCTTATGTCATTTTTGCGAGGTATTTTCTTACATGTCTAATATGTTGATATTTGGTAAGGTTTTACCTTAGTGTGCTTTTTTATAATAATAAAAATAATTCTCTTAAAATCTTTTTAAAAGTTTTCCTTTTCCAACCTCTTTTATTTATTTTTCTCTTCTTATTTATTTAATAGTTTCCTTTCCTCTAATTTCTTGTTTTTTTTTCCCAATCTTTCTTCTCCTTTCCTTTTCCACATTTTCATTTTGCATTATGAATCTAATCATTACAAGTTTTAATGTAATTTCACCATTAAGTATGTGTATTGGGGTTTTATGTTACATTTATTTCATTGGTTCTTTGAATGTTAACAAAACATACAAAAGAAGGAAAAACAAAAAATTGCAAAACGTCAATCACAAATGTCAATTGTTCTCCCTTGTTCCTTGGTTTCTTCCATTTTTTTCCTTTTTCCAATGATGGGTGGTTATTTCTTTCCTATAAACAACTTCATGTTCTAGTTCTATGTAGGAATGAATTGAAATTATGGGAGTCCTTAGATTTGCAAATAAATGGAACTTGTAATTTGATGCTTGTGCTTATAAATATGGTATTTTTAATTTTTTATTGTTGAAAGGAGCCATGTTTATATGTCAAAAAAAAATTGGTTTGCTTTTGGAAATTGTAAGTATGAACAATGGTTTTTTATTGGGTGAATTGACAACAAATTTTAGGCAAAAATTTTTTTTGGATGTTTTGGGAGCTTTTTTATAGGTTAAATTTGGAAAATTTGCCCAAATAATCACAAATTTTGCAAAAGTTTCCAAAACAAAAAGTTAGGGAAGATGGGACCAAAAAAAAAAAAACATACAACACCTATTATGAACCCATAAAAACACTTTAAATTTTTCTTACTATCTTTGGAGGTATGCATACAAAGTGTAAAAACCCATAAGGCATCTTGAAAAATGAAATCCTCACATGTGTAAGCATTCTTTTTCCAATTGTGAAAGGTGTGGGCAAGATAAAATGAACAATTTTTTTACCTTGTCAAACAATAGCAAGTAGATTTTAAATAACAATTAATCTCATCATAAAATTGTGAAACATTTAATGTTATTGTTCGAATCATAAAAGACAAGATGTTTTCACACTTATGTCTATTAATTTTCAAAGTCCACCTTGTAAAAATAGGTTTCAACTAGGGTTTAGGCTAAAATTGATGGTTCAAGCTAAAATAAATTATTATTTTTTATATCATAAATTAATACATGCCTATTTAATTTAAAAAATTAATGAAAAATATAATTTGAACACATATAACTAATCAATTTCAAATTTAGTTTTCATCGATTTTTTAAGTTCATTTACTTTTTATGTTCTAAGAATTATATTTTTATAAACTTAATATAACCATGAGGGGACACTAATAAGAAAAAAGTAAAAAATACACGAGTAAAAATATAAGGTGCAATATATTGGTTGTTGGGTTAAAATATAAGTTAATTAGTTAAAAAATAGGGTAGATTTTATTGAAATAATCAATTTCATTATAATATAAGGTATGTAATAATCTGAAATAATGGATTATAATTAATATAGGGTGGCCTTAATATGTATATATTAAAAAAATAATAATAGTAAGGTGATAAAAATAGGTTACACAATTATTTAATATCCCCCCTAAAAATGGTCATGTGACGCACATAGATCTCAAACTTTACACTAAATGTCCCCTCCATAATATAACAAATGAATATTACTTCACACATACTTTCGCTTAATTTGATATTATTATTATTGTAATTATATGTGTGACACATTGTTTTACATCATAAACTTATAGGCTTCATAGGTTCATTCCAAACTCATATGAAATTAGTTGTTTGATGGGTTTGTGTTTTGTGCACGCAGATTTTGTGCCTCTAAAACAAATATGATGCATGTATAAATAGAATGGAATATTTTCATGTGGTTTGAATTTAGAGGTCAAATGCAATTTATTTATAAACAAGCTTATTGCATATTTTTTGTTCATTTTGTTTTTCTATTGCTTTGGCTTTATGGAAAAAAGGGTGTCGATGGGTTGAGGAAAAAAAAAAGGCAAAGGAAAAAAATATTTGTTTTTTTATCTATTCACCTTTCTTTCTACATTGGGGGGGCGGGGGGTGGGTGGGGGGAGTGTGTAAAAGATCAAGAGATTATTATATTATTAAAAAGTGACAAATAACATATGACATCAAGTGCCTATTGTGTCATTAAAGTAGCACATTAATAGAATTTATTGTTAATCAAAACATCATAGGATTGAATTTCAAAATAATTGTTTGTCTAATTGAAAAGCTGAAAACAATTTTTATTTTTTTTGACAATCATCTATAATAGTGGCGAAAATAATATGGTATTGAATTCAAAAGTTTTTGGTATTTGTATATGCAATTAGCCTTGGTGCAAAGAGGAGAGAGAGAGAGGGATTCAATTTACCATTAAATATTGCACAGATCATACAATGATGTTGGCCAAGTACTAAGTTCATCACATTCCTAGGTTATCCATAAGGGTTTTCCCCCGTTTTGTTAATAGATTTTCCAAAGCAGTAATTCAAATCACACATTTGGGTTGTGGCCCCAACACAACTTGGTTCCTCATCAAATTTCTTGATTTTGTTTTGAGTTTGGTTCATCATGTCCTGGGGATGGGGTCTACTTTACTTACATGACCCAAGACAGGAGATTGTTCACCAAAGAACATCATTCAACCAATCAAAATGACCATATGATTATGGAGTACAATATCCTAGTGATTTTTTGAAAATAGTAATGGTTTACATTCTTCAAAATCTACAAAAGAAAATGTAACATATTTAATTCAGGCCTCAATGAAAAAAATGTTTTCTTGGTTTTTCCAAACTATTTCACTTGTGGTATAAGAAACTAAGAATTATATTTTACAACTGGATCTCAAACTAAGCAAAACTAGTTTTAATTAACCTAATTCCAATGACTGTGGCTGGAACACTCTATTTTAATTGGCATGATTTCATTCAGCCAAAGTCCATAGATTGGTTTGGCCATTTCCAATATGAAGTGAAATTTTGCTATGAAGAGAAAAATCGTAAAGTTCCAATGACAATAAATTCAAGGAACTTGGATATGGGTGGTTTTGTAGAATCTATTGTACAGTCATCCCTAGACAATTCCAAAGATGATTCTTGTCATATGTTGTTCTTGGACAATTCTAGAATGATACCAAACACTATTCCAAACATAATTTAGGAATTGTGGCAAGAATCCAATCCAATGGTTGAGTTAATTTTACTTGGCAACCATGTTTATGGTGCAATGTTTGTGATGTTGGTGGCATGAATAGTGCTATTTCTTTCAAAACTAATGTGCATTTTTGCACTTGCCAAATCCACCGCATTGTGAGACAAGGAAGACAAGTTGAACTTGGGGTACATGGAAGTTGTGTTTAATTGTAACATTTATATGTCCCACCCCCTCTACAGAAGAGCTTGAAAGCCGATGACTATTGAAATAGAAAATCCAAGTTTGGAGGAAATGGATTGCCAAAGTATAATTTATTTTACACAAAAGTTGACAGCCTCATTGACTGATGAAATGAAGGTGGATGAAAACTTATCATGGAATCCTGAATGTCAGTTTACAAATAGTGTTCCATGGTCTAAGGAACTTCAAGCCAAGGTCACCTCATATATGTGGCTTTGGCCTTAGACCATGCACATTAAAAACCCCATTGATCTGAATTTATTTCAATATAATGTTAGATGGGCACAAAAGTTGGTTATGCCATGAGCTCAAAGAACCAAATATGGTCATCATATTTTTTCAGAACTTTTAAAACTATGTTATCTTGAAGTGTGTGAAGACAGGGTTGTAGAAATTCATGATTGGTTAAAAAGCTAGACTATGTTAAGCTTGATTAAATTTGGTTAAACTTCAGCACATAAGCTAAAGTTGGTTAAACTTGATTGATTTTACCTAGATTAGGTTTTAAGTCAAAGTATTTAGGTTAGACTAGGTTAAATTACAATGTATTTAAAAATAAACTAAACCCTCATCACAGTGTAAAGATGGGCTGATTACATTTGAATTTTTGTTATTTCATGTATATATACAGATTGTTGCAACCTGTTCACAGAATTGTTGCTGCAAGTAGGATCAAGTAATGAGATGCACCCATTTCTTTTTGTTGTCACTAATTTTGAACCAGAATTTCAATTTGTTACTTCACGATGCATTGGTATTCGGTTTGAAGCCTATCAATTTAGAATTGATTATTGGTTATTCATTAGCAAACTAATACATAAGTTTTGGGATTAGTTTCTAGTTGACAAAGTTAGCAAATGTGTATTTCTGGAGACTTTTATAGCAGAGCGGGTAATGTAGTAGCCTTTTACTTTCCAACATTCCTCTTGGTTTTGAAACACGCCCCCATCAATGCCTATGCCTTGGCTTTCATGTCCCTAGATGGTTCAGAGAATTACGTTGTTTTTGTCATGGAGTTTCAAGGTGTTAAATTGACAAAAAAAAGGTTATCCGTAAAGTCATCCCCTATCCGCATGCATTTCGTCCTCTAACCTCACAATCTTGCCCCTTAACTCCCCGATCTTGTCCCCTAACTTTAGGGCGTTACGGAAAGATATGGAAAGATATTTTGATGGGACAGATAAGGAAAATTCATATTTATGTATTTTTGCAGCAAGCAAGAAATTCAACAAAGCCCAACTTGAGTTCTTGTCAGCCTCGGCTACACCTACTTTTGATGAAACCCTGACAAACTTAGCTATTACCTTTTCAGTTGCAAGACCTATCATAACTACAGGCTAGAGAACTGTATCTCGAGAATTCATTGTCCTTAAATACCAAGTGATGGAACAGACCATTTATGATGCATTCTGGTATGTGCGTCATCGTTGAACTCAGTGTCTGGGGCTGGCCTAGTGATGTCTTACACTGCATAATGCGCCGCAAATGGCTTGTTCTCTAGTAATTAAAAACCTCTTTTTAAATTTCTCTTTGTATTTTGAGGGATCTCCCCCAACAAAAGATCCGTAGGGAGTTATGCCATGGGGGAGATCCTGCTATATTTATTTGTTGCTATGGAAACATATTTTAATGGGACAGATCAGGAAAATTCATATTTATGTATTTTTGCAGCAAGCAAGAAATTGAACAAAGCCCAACTTGTGTTCTCGTCAGCCTCGATTACACCGACATTTGATTAAACCCTGACAAACTGGGTTATTAGTTGTAGACTTGCTAGACCTACCATAACTACAGGCCAGAGAACTGTATCCCCAGAATTCATTGTCCAACTTCATTGTCTTTTAACACCAAGTGATGGAACGGATCATTATGATGCATTCTGGCATGTGCCTCATCATTGAACTCAGTGTCCGGGGCTGGCCTAGTGATGTCTTACAAGACATAATGCGCCGCAAATGGCTTGTTTTCTAGTACTTGAAAGCATGTTTTGAAATTTCTCTTTGTATTCTGAGGGATCTCCCACAGCAGAAGATAGGTAGGGAGTTATGCGATGGGGGAGCATCCCGCTATACTTCTATGTTGCTATGGAAAGATATTTGAATAGGACGAATCAGGAAAATTCAAATTTATGTATATTTGCAGCGAACAAGGAATTCAACAAAGGCCGACTTGAGTTCTGGTCAGCCTCCACTACGCGTACTTTTGATGAAACCCTGACAAACTTAGCTATTACCTTTTGACTTGCAAGATCTGTCATAACTACAGGCTAGAGAACTGTATCTCGAGAATTCATTGTCCAACTTCATTGTCCTTTAATTCAAAGTGATGGAACGGACCATTTATGTTGCATTCTGGCATGTGCCTCATCATTGAACTCAGTGTCCGGGGCTGGCCTAGTGGATG
The DNA here is from genome assembly GCA_963921925.1 of Sphagnum tenellum. Lineage (NCBI taxonomy): Eukaryota > Viridiplantae > Streptophyta > Sphagnopsida > Sphagnales > Sphagnaceae > Sphagnum > Sphagnum tenellum. Next base: position 16,488,185 of record OY998155.1, read on the forward strand.
TCTTACACTGCATAATGCGCCGCAAATGGCTTGTTTTCTAGTACTTGAAAGCATGTTTTGATATTTCTCTTTGTATTTTGAGGGATCTCCCACAGCAGAAGATCGGTAGGGAGTTATGCGATAGGGGAGAATCCCGCTATACTTCTATGTTGCGATGGAAAGATATTTGAATAGGACGAATCAGGAAAATTCAAATTTATGTGTATTTGCAGCAAACAAGAAATTCAACAAAGGCCGACTTGAGTTCTGGTCAGACTCCACTACACGTACTTTTGATGAAACCCTGACAAACTTAGCTATTACCTTTTGCCTTGCAAGACCTACCATAACTACAGGCTAGACAACTGTATCTCGAGATTCGTTGTCCAACTTTATTGTCCTTTAACACCAAGTGATGGAATGGACCATTTATGATGCATTCTGGCATGTGCCTCATCATTGAACTCAGTGTCCGGGGCTGGCCTAGTGGATGTCTTACACGGCATAATGCGCCGCAAATGGCTTGTTTTCTAGTACTTGAAAGCATGTTTTGAAATTTCTCTTTGTATTCTGAGGGATCTCCCACAGCAGAAGATCGGTAGGGAGTTATGCGATGGGGGAGAATCCCGCTATACTTCTATGTTGCTATGGAAAGATATTTGACTAGGACGAATCAGGAAAATTCAAATTTATGTATTTTTGCAGCAAACAAGAAATTAAACAAAGCCCAACTTGAGTTCTCGTCAGCTTCGGCTACACGTACTTTTGATGAAACCCTGACTAGTTATTACTTTTTGACTTGTAAGAAGTACAGGCCAGAGAAAGGTATCCAGAGAATTCAGAGTCCAACTTAATTTTCCTTTTACACCAAGTGATGGAACGGACCATTTATGATACATTCTGGCATGTGCCTCATCATTGAACTCAGTGTCCGGGGCTGACCAGAACTCAAGTTGGGCTTTGTTGAATTTCTTGTTTGCTGCAAAAATACATAAATTTGAATTATCCTGATCCGTCCCATCAAAATATCTTTCCATAACAACAAAGAAATATAGCAGGATCTCCCCTATAGCAGAACTCCCTACGGATCTTCTGCTGGGGAGATCCCTCAAAATACAAAGAGAAATTTCAAAAGATGTTTTTAAGTACTAGAGAACAAGCCATGTGCGGTGCATTATGCCGTGTAAGACATCAGAAAGCGGTGGCTTTGTATTTAGTTTCTTGCCTAGACAACAGGAGTGTTTTGCTCAAATCAACTATGTAATTGTGGTCAAATGGATCTCTCTGGTCCGGGTATTGACGTTAAATTAAAAGAAAGAAAGAAAGAAAAGCCCCCTCTACACCTACTTTTGATGAAACCCTCCCGAACTTCATTATTACTTTTAGACTTGCTAGAGCTACTATATTTAGAGGCCAGAGAATTGTATCCTTTACTAATAAGTATAATGTGGGACTCCACGGTTCTTTCACTGGCCAAATTTAGACCTGAAACATATGATTTCAACATATTCAGAGATTTTCATGGAAAAAAATTTACCCAAATTCGGCAGGTTTTAGAATGTTTTCTCGAAATTGCCATATGTTTTATGAGAAGTTCGACTAGGTAGCAGCGAATATTGAAGGATTATGTTTATTCCCTACTTTCATATGTAGCATATAGCCAAATTTGGCTAAAGTATTTGCCACTTTTGCTACATCACAAAATCCTTAAAAGAAGCCCTGGTGGGAGGTTTTTGCTGTACCCAGTTGAGGCTTGTCTTTTGCAATGCACAAATTACTGGCTACCCTATTTTCAGTGTCTTTTAGAGAAGGTCCCCATACAGTGTGGAAGATTCTCTCCTCAAAGCGAGAACGAAGGACACCTTTTTTGTAAGGCGCCCTCACAAAAAGGAGAGGAAGGACAAGAGGGTTCCTACCTTTATGTAAGGTGGCTCTTCCAAAAAATGCTGGTGCCTCCTGGGTCCTAAGTTGCCTCCCTGTTTTCAGTAGGCACTCTTACACACACCCACATTATAACAGGTTCTCACATGCGCTGGGCCATTCCTAAAATTTATTTTTGGGTTTAGCGAAATTCTGCGAGTGCCCCGTCCTAGTGCCATAACTTATCGATTAAAGGCAAGGCTGTCTTATTAGGTACTTTATTCGATTTTTCAATGGTGCAAAATTGGGCCCCCTTGGTGAATGCCGCTGGGAGATTCTATTACGTAAAGTCCTGACTAATTTTCGCTTCTATTCCGAGGCTACCCTATAATGCATAAAACCCTCACAGGCTTTTCGAAAACAGAATGCCCACTTTTATCACCAGAACCCCATCGGGTGTCAGAAAAAAAGAAAGTAAAGAAAGACCCGAGATGTTAAGCCGGGTAAATCCCTCGGCGTTGGGTTTTACTGGAATTTGGTCAACACTTGGCTCTGCCTAAACAGAGGATTATAAATAATAAATTCAATACCTTAGTGGAATTGAAGTGCTATGATAAAATAATTAAATTCAACATTCCTTTTACAATAAAATTGCAATGAATATATTAAAGCATAATTTAAAAATATACATGAAGAATAATTTCAATTATAAATTATATAGTTAGTACAATTAATTTCTAAGTATTGTAAAAAAAAGAAATATTATATATCACCCTTCATATACACATGTTAATTTTACTATTCATCCATATATTATTGAGTAAAATACATATTAGACACCATTATAAATTCTTACATCTTAGAATATGCAAATACACTTTAAATACATATAGGGTTACAATTCATTTTATCAGATTTGCAACTAATAAAACATAAATGGATATTCTTGGATGAAAACCATGTTTAAAATTGTTAAAATAAAAAATAAAAAAACACATTAGTAGCAAGGTAGTTGCAAGCACAACCAAATGCAAAAAGTTGTTGAAAAAATAACCAATAATAGTCACAAATGACATAGGGATAAGAAGTCCCAAATTGATTGATTACAAAAACCCAGTTTTCTTATGAAGATTCCAAAGTTCATGCAATTAAATAGAAACTTGGGGTCATCATCCTTATCATGCAAAGAAGCCCCCATGAAATGATTTTTGGGTGAATTTCCCAAATTCCAAGATCTTCCTTTTAATAATTCTTTATCTTTCAAGATAATATGAATTAAGAGTTAGCTTTTTCTTAGTAAAAATTATTATTTATCTTAGATGTCATGTGAAAGATGCCTACTTACATCTCAAACAAATCATACTATTGAATGACCATTGGATCTTGATCCACACCTCAAGCGTAGGTGAATATTGGGCAACTGTTCAATGATTGATGTTGCATCAGCGGAATGTGAGTATTGGGTGGCCGCTCAATACTCACCTTTGCCTCAATCTAATGTGAGCATTGGGCGTCCATGTGATGTTCATCTATGCTTTAAGCAAGGATAAGTATTAGGTAACCACTTGATACACAGTTGCATCTCAAGCAAAGTTGAGTATCAAGTGGCCACCCAGTTCCAACCTTCAACACAAGTGAAAGTGATTAGAGTGACCAATTGATGTTCATATGTGCCTCAAACGAAAGTGAATATTAAATGCCATCTTTTCTTCATTTACACCTAAAGTGCGTATGAGTACTGGGCACCCATTGGGTGTTCACATGTTGGGGAAATGGCAATGAATAACGGGTGGTTGCTTGATTTTCATATTTGTTTAAGGTGCATATGAACATTGGGCAGTTACTTGATGTTCATTTGTGTGTGAAATGATGCTGAGGATCAGGCTATTGCTCGATATTCTTATTTGTTTGAGGTGCATATAAACATTGAGTGGCCATTTGATACTCACAGTCATCTTAGCAAAGCTTGGGTTGCAGTAGCGGTTTGATTATGTCCTGAAAGACTAGTTTTGAAAAATTAAGCCACCACCGGATTGTCCTCTGCAAAATTGTTGTGGGAAAATCAGTTGGCAACCATATTCTCCACTCCGAAGTTTACTATTTGCACGGACCGTTATTCCAGTAAGGCGTGCTCCCTGTGGCTTTACCTTACACGTTCCCACAGCAGAAGGAGTTCGAACTGCATTGTCCTTTAATACCAAGTGATGGAACACACCATTTACGATGCATTCTGTCATGTGCCTCATCATTGAAGTCAGTGTCTGGGGCTGGCCTAGTGATGTCTTACAGGGCATAATGCGCCTTAAATGGCTTGTTCTCTAGTACTTCAAAACCACTCTTTTTATTTCTCTTTGTATTTTGAGGGATCTCCCTCAGCAGAAGATCCCTAGGGAGTTATGAGGTATATCTCTATGTTCCTATGTTCCCATGGAGAGATTTTGGGTTGGGACGGATTGGGAATATTCAAAACCACAAGGAGGAAAGGGACAGATCAGAAAAAATGAAAAAAACAAGAAGGAAAGAATACACGGAAAAAGAAGAAGAGATCTTTTATGTATGTGGAGGTTCCCATATTTCGTGTGTTCTCCATCAGTCCGGAACACCCTTGGGCTCCCACCCTGATGCAACCCTACTTCAGGAGAACCCACTCTTATGGGAACCTCCCCTACAACATAACACTTATCAATTATTCCATTTTATTTTGTAGGACAGATTCTCACATGTAATTATGGCACTTGAAATAATCTAGAAAGAATGCAGTTTTGACTGGAGACTGGATATGTTGAAGATTCCTATATTGTACACAATAACGAAATAGGGTATGTTACTATGTGGTACCTATCGCTGGGAAATTGAAATCTAAAATGAATTTGATCAAAAGAGCAGGTACAGAGTACAGCTAAATTTTCAGAAGAACAACATTTTCCATCCAAGCTCAAGCCAAATTTGTATCCCAAATCAGTCAAAAGTGGACAGTCGTGATCAGGGTTTTTTTAAAGGATTTTTTGAGGTAGCCAAAGTGGCGATCATCCAGATAATAATTTAGCCAAATTTGGCTACTTGATACACATGAAGATAGAAAAAGAACAGAATCCTTCTATATTCTTGGCTACCTTCTGGAAGCTATCATAAGACTCTGGTGATTTAAAAATTTAAAAATTTAAAATCTGGCGAATTTGGGCCATTTCTGCTGTGAAAAATCATTTGTATAGGTCGAAATCATATTTTTGAGGTTGAAATTTGGTAAAAGAAACAATGGTGGCAAGCGCATTTGCAGACACGCATTAACTGGAGACACATTTGTAGAGGACAATTAAAACAGTAGCCAGTAGACAGGACTCTTCTCCAAAATCTTATTGTCAAGGCGAAATCTGGCTACTTTTTTGCGAAAAAAAGGAATTTTTGTCAAAAAACAAAACAAGGAATTAGTGTTATCACTTGGCAATTTTTCGCCCAAAATATAAAAAACTGTCCTAAATCCTGCAAGCATTCTAAGGCCCGCTTTACACTAGGAGTCAGGGCTGATGTTCGACCCAAATCAAGCATTCCTATTGGTGCAAAAGTTTGAAATTAGCCCCAAGGGCTTTACACTATGAGTCAGGGCTGAAATAGAAAAAATCTTTTCAATCTGCCCCAAGTTTCTAATAAATGCTGAACTTTATGGCCCTGTATTGGCCCTGAGGCTGAAAAATGGATACCATCAAATTTGGGAAACCAATTTGCAACCCTTGGGGCCCATGTTCCAACATTTATTAATATCCTGTTCTAGCATTTATTAATAAGTTGGGGCCAAACAACAACCCAAAAATGCTCAAAGTTGGCCCCAAGTGTAGCGCCTCACAAGTTTTTTTGGGCCTGACTCCTAGTGTAAAGTGGGCCTAAGTCTCAGGGCCCAAGAAAGAGAAAAAAGTGCAAAAGCCTTGACTTTGGAATTGTCCTCAACAATCATCGTATCCGCTCATATGAGACCAGTTTCAGTAGTTACTAACTCAACTTTTTTTTCCTTTAGTTGTCATCAGCCTTTTTTTTTGGTGCAAAATATCGCCAATATGTGAGAAACAAAATACAAAGGGAAAATTCTGTCACGATATTCCAATGTTTTCTAAAATAATCATGAAGTTTCAAGATTTTTTTTTGATGGCAACTTGTTTTCTATTAGAATAAAAGAATTTCTTCCTCATATTTTTGGTAGTGAATTTTCGCCTTTTTTTGCAAAAAATATTTTGATAAAAGAATATCCTGTTTTAATGTTCCCGTTGCAGCTGGAAGACTGCAAGCCTTTAAGAGGAATGAATGCACAACAATAATGTCGCTATCGATAAACGTACAGTCACCAATGTGGCGGTCTGGGACGCGGGTTTTTCCCCCCAAAGTCAATTGGGTCCGCTGGCAAGGATCCTTAGCAGTACTGGCAAGGGATCCTCAGTCTTAAATGCCGACGGTTCTAGGTGGGCTGTAGTATGTTTACAAATGGTTTGCTACACATGACGAAATAGGAAGTGCCTAGGTACAGTATGTGACTAGTTTAATTATTTTTATTTCGAAAAATGGCAAATGAAATTCCGAAAATTCAGAAGCGTTGATGCCATTTCTTTTACTTTCTGATAAAAAAATTCGCCCAAAAGAAAATGTCTGTAACTCGACAATCTCACTGACATCACAGAACACTTGTCCAGCTTCTATGTTCCTTGTGGCTGGAAATGAATGGCCCAACAACGGTGCTATTGCTAAATTATCTCTACCGTTGTATTTCTGAGAACCGGGAGACTTTCACAAGACGGAATTTCCTATAAGTAATGCATCAGTGTGGAGTATGTTGTCGAAGAGAACGGTACTTATTAGCAATTCTGAAGACCTCTCTGCTTTTACGACCTCAACTGTCCTCTGCGCATTCAACGAAAGTTTTGTGCTGTTTAGCCGTTCTTTAGAGAGGAGGAAACGAACTGTTCATTTCTAGGTGTGTGTGTGTTTTTTTAGCGCCTTCCATACTCTCGTGAGGGTTCCTTTATTTGAATTTTGTATTTACTTCAAGTCGAAAACGGGACCACCCTGCTTGTGTGTGTGTGTGTGGGAAAGCGTGATTAGTGAGTTGCGGAGATTTGTTCCTCGGTGTCCGTTTTCTTCCCTTGCTGCTCATTGCTGAAAGGACGTTTTCGCTCGCTCTTTGCGGTTGGTTGAAAGGCCAGAAACGGAGTGCTGGTTTGTACTCGAGAAGAGTGATCAGTGTCTGTAGGTCGGTTGGGTTTGTCGAGGCGACTTAACGTTCTACCAATCCTTCACGTGATGATATTTCTCTTCCCGTTGATCATTGCTGTGATGAATTTCTTCTCTTGAGCACGTTGTTTGTACGTGAGAAAGCGTGATCAGAGAGCTGCGAATTAGGTACTGCACCACCCATAGTCCAGCTGAATCACTTAAATTTTTCTTCACCACCGCAAGCCGAAGGTTATTTTTTTATTGTCGATTCACTACATAGTATGTGATTTGGATGCATTCGAGGAAGAAAACATTTTCCCCCTAGACGTTGTTCTCAGTGAACGAACAGCAGTGTTTATTTTTGAGTGTTTTTCCTGGCTGATTGCATAGAGGATTCTTCGCTCGAGCTTCTTTTTTAGTTTGAAGCGCTATCTGTGATCACTGATTTACGCTGGCTCATTGATGGGTTTTCAATTGTTCTTTTCCGTGCAGGTTATTGCTGCGAGGGCCTCTTTGCCTACTCTTTGCGCGTCTTTTAATTCAGGCGATAAACGGAGCTCCTGGTTTTTGCGCGAGAAGAGTGATAATGGCACAGAAATCGGGTTGTTTCTGAAAATAATTACTCTTTCGTGCAGTCCCGGGGTGATCCGCTCTAATATTATGGATTTGATAGCGCAGTTTCTGATCCTAGGCGTCACTGTGCCAATTTTTTGGTCTACTTTTGTGGCTGCTCTTGAGTTAGCACCTGAACCATCGGTGTCGTCTTGGTCTGCATCATCATCAACGTCGTCCTTGTGTTCACGAGCGCTCGCGACCACGCTGTGGGCTGCCGCTTTCGCGTTTTTCAGCTTGTTGGCCGATTCATGGCCTGCCACTAAAGCTCGCCTCTCGTTCATGTCCCGCAATTCTTTGCTTGAGAAGTTGTATTTGTGGCTTTTTCTTGCACCGGTGGCTCCAATGTTTTCAATTTCTGTGATTTCAAGAATTTGGTTCTCAACCGTGAGGTTTCGCCAAATCCATGGGAGTTCAACCTATCCTGAACTAGGACCTGATACAACGTGTATGTCGTTGAGAAGGGTCATAGATAACATCCGTGTCATATGGTGTGGGACCAACCAGCAACCTGGTTTCTTGAAGCGTACAAGAATAATAGCAAATACTTACGTTGGTCTAGGAATTCGTCTGTCAACCAACTTACCACCTTCTGCACATGTGGAACGTTATAATCAAGTAGACGGAAATAATGTGTTAGATGCTTTGATCATTGGGGAAAAGACGGATGAAAATAAATTCTTGATCGAACTAACAAAAGACGGGAAATTGGCTTTATTGGAAAGTAGTTTCCTTCCTAATAATAAGCAACTTAAGTTTCTCGATGGTAGGAGTGGTATAGCAACACTTATACTTCTCGTTGAAGCAATAGGGTATGTTGGATCTACTGTTTACAGAACATTTCTTCATTTGCCAGTGAGTCCTATAGAAGCCATAGGGTTCGTTTATAGCATGTTGGTCATTGTTCTTTCTGTTGTTCGTAATGAGGCAACATTATGCCAAAATTCTCTTGTCATATACTTAAACCATGAACAAGAGCAAGAATTGTTGGATATTTGTAAATCTACTCGATGGTCAGAGGTGGATGAATCGTTCTGTGAATTGGCGGGGATACTGGGAACGGCGGTGGTGGGAATTATGGCGATGGCAAGTATGTTGCTTGTGCAAGGGCATATTTTCAAAAGACTTCTTTTCGCCCACCATCCTGAGAATTTGAATGCAAGGTTGGATGCAATTGGGCCCTTAATATTTTTCTGTTTTCTTTTGAGCCAGGCTATAGATGTGAGACCCTTCGCACCTGCGAATTTAAGTCATAATTTGTATCTTGCTTGTGTGATATTAAATGTTGTCGGGATAGTTGTATCTATTGTGGAAACCATAGTGAATTGGAAGACTTTCCAGTTTGACAGACGCACCCCTTCTATGATACATATCTGGCCTTTCCTAGCTTGAAAGTAAGTTTTGCTCATTTTAGTGATGGATTGTACATAGTACCCACAACACCGGTACAACATTTTATTTTATTTTGAATGTGATACGGAATAGAGAAGGTTTAAAAGATTTAGTCGTATATTGTTATCTGACACTTTTACATGAGAATGGAATGAAAGGTATTATTAGAAAGTTGTAAAACCGAAGTTGTTACAAATACTCTTTTTATGACGCATTTTAATACGAATATATATATATATTTAAAATCCACTTCTATTCATTTCAAACTATAAAACATTTGCATATAACTCTGATACGTTGATATAAGCGTGGACAATATGAATGGCTACGTTGAAGGTTGTTGAGGATTTCGTTTAAACAATTGCATCGTATCACACTGAATGTTTAGTAGGTAACTACTCACATTTACCAATGCCTCTTCCCATGGAAAGATTTGGAAATGCAAGTACAGAAAATTGTGAGATTTGTCTGTCTATCACAAAAGCCTTTTGTTTATTGTGGTCACACCGCACACTAACCCTCTGAAATTACAGGCCCTATACTATGCTTTTGGTATGACTGAAGAACTTTCAATAAGACAATATCTTTGTTTAGCAATTGTTAGAAGCAAAACTTCTTCAATTTATACAATATTAGTATATGCTTTTGATATAATAATTGGAATCCGACACCCCCTTCAGCCAAAATAATATTCAACTCAGTGACCTTGTAGGAAGTTTAGTTGGCCATAAACACAAAGGTTTAAGCTAATTGTAATGCAATCTTTATGGAAGTAATTATGATGTTGGCTATTACTTGGTCTAACAAAAAAGACCCTTTGTCATGAACACTCAATATTGGGTTTAATAAATTATGATTTTATTGATTTCATGAATGAATAATATTGTTTTTCTATTAGCACCTTTAACTTTTTTTAGAAATAATGAAACTCCCTATTTTGTTGTAAATATAATATAAGACCTACCAAAATCACTTCTAGATTTAACATCCTACCATAAAGGTTGAATGCTTACAACTATTTTGAATAGTATGAAAACTAAAAAGATCATTAAACAACATCATTACACTTACTCATTTGATATAGGTATGTATATTGTTGATCTTACATTGTAAACTTTTTAATATTTTAATTTATACATACAAACACTTTTTTTTTAATATCTTAAAACTAATAAAATCTAATTTACTTCCAAGAAATGCATTTGAAACAGAATAATCTAATTTAATTTGTTTAAAAAATTAACACCTAAATTATTACATTTAGGTTAAATTTATAAATTTTCAAAACAATGTGTATACATTCATACCATTTCACCAAGTGTCATTTGTGAACATACTTTCAGCTTGCTTTTAATAAAAAACTTGACAAGTTGTATGTTTTCCTTTAGTATCTTGATATGCATCCTTTTAAATATTGATATATCAATTACAACAAAAATTCTAAAGTTTGATTCTTAAAAAATCAAGAAAAAATAACCATTAACCCTTTAGAAGCATGTGTATTAACCATTCTATAAAACATTGGAAAATTTCAAGAGCATCTTTAGAAGGTATCTTGCATCAATCAATAACCCTCCTAGGTTAAAAAAAAAAAAAATTAACAATAGGAAGAATATTTTATATATGTTTAACATATATTTTCGATTCCATCATTATGCATATTCAAAATCCAAAATCACCCAAACAATTTTGGAATAAACCTTAAGTCCTAAACCCTTCTTTGCTACATCAACAAGAAATCATCCTGTACACCTTTGGGATGCAGTAACAGGAGAGGTGTCGATATCCTCTGTGTTTCATGTGCCCTCTCAACCTAATTCTCCGATCCAAGTGCTATGCAGTGTCACAATTCTGTGCCACACATTTGTCCTGTGTTTCATTTGTATTTGGGCACATTCACAAGTTTCTAGTGACAGAGTGTAGTTTCTCAGTGCTTGTGAAGAATAAATGAGGTGTCACAGAAGAAATCCCTCAGACATTAGTCGATGCTTCCCTCGTAGCAACAGGTGGTTCAGAAAACAGGAAAAATAAGTTGACAACTGTTTTGTAATTGTGTGGTTGTAGCTACGATGCACATACAGAGCATATGATGCCATGGATGAAATTGCAGCAGCATACTCCATTGCCTTCAACCCCACAGGATCTAAGTAAGCTTCAGATATCTCACCTTGCTCATATATGTACTAGAAGACAAGGGCATTTTTGGCATGCAATGTCTTTCTTTCTGTTCTGTTTACTTGGGTATTTTCTACTTCTCCTTTGGTTCTAGGAAGCTATCTTGTTGGTGCTCACCAGGGTAGAAGGTTTTCCGGTTTGTCCTTCTCTTGACAGCTTAGAATACTTCTAGTTTGCACCTACCTAATTGAGTAGCTATCAGTGTTTCCAGGAAGACTTCTGGTGGAATTTGTATGTTTTATTTACACAATGCTTCATGTTGAGACCATTATTTTATGCAGGTTGTACTGTGGCTACAACAAAACCCTTGGGGTTTTTGACATTGCTCGTCCAGGAAAAGAATTCTCACAATACTCCACTTTAACCAAGACAAAAGATGGCCAGACAGGTACATCTGCACTACTCTTTGTGCAGATTAAAGCTCAATAGATCAATTGTGAACTGACATGCAAAATGTGTCAACAAGAAGGCTCTACATTTTGAAGATTTAGAAGAGAATTTAATAGGAGGAGGATGTGAATCAGATGCACAGCTTTTGTTCAGAGCAGCCAGTGACAGAATATGTGCTTGTTACTGAGTTGCATACATAAGTTCAGTCAAAGAAAATTAGTCTGATGATTTTAGTACAAGAATTATGAGAGCAACAGTTAGATGAAGGCAACACACTGTGGTAATTCTTGGCAGGTATAATATCATGCCTGGCTTTCAGTCCTGGCACAGAAGGTCTATTGGCAGCTGGATCATACAACAGAACTACTGCCCTCTACAGTGAGAATAACTGTGAGCTCCTGTTTGTGCTTCACGGACAGGAAGGTGGCATCACTCAAGTAAGACTTTCTCTTGCCTTTTTTTGTTAGCATTGGCAGGTATTGAAATGCAACCAAATTGTCAATTGAAACATGATTTTTATATGTAGGTTTTCCATTGTGTGCATTGATGGAATCCACCTGGGCATCACCAGTTCAACTGTTCAGTTTTTTGGTATAATACTGAATCCTCATACAGGAAAGTGCATTCCTTGTTCAATGGAATCATCACCCTGTACTGTGGACCATGGCAAGTTATGTACTAATGTTTGTCAAGTAGTACTGTTCTGATGGGTGGTTAGTGGGCTACTTTGTTCTTGATTCACAGGTCATGTTTTCAAAAGATGGAAATTATCTTTACACTGGTGGTCGTAAGGTACTATCTCAACCATACATACTTGGGTTGTGGCTCTATGTTACTGCATTAAGTACGGTTTGACTCTTGTACAAGCATATACTTATCTACCAGTTACACCCGGTGGTAATGAGAGGCAATATATGGCTGCTAGCAAAAACTGTTCCCATGCTTCTAGATATGTATGTCTAGTGTTTAAAAAATGTCACATGTTGGATTCTTGATATTTTAGTTGTGTATGTGATAATCAGTTTGAGAAAAAAAAATGTGTATGGTGGGTTGATGATCACTAAGGTTTCAGATGTACCAACATCACATTTCTGCCAGAGTCTTTAGCAGTAACAAAAGTTCCATGTGGATCTGAAAGTCACAGTATTCAGTGTTAGCCCTGTTGGTTGTCTCTCTCAAAGAAGTAGGCAGCCCTGTATAAAGTGTCTGAGGGTTGGTATGATACCTGTAATTTCTCTTGATGGGGTTGGATGATTGAGAAGGACTCTTACATTTTGTGCTGGGATGTTCGCAACACTGCTGGGATAGTCTACAAGTAAGCATGTCTGTTCGTTGATCTGCATGATGGTACTACCACAGTTCCTTTTAGTTTGGTCCATTGGTTGTTGATTCCATCACAGTAGCTTGTAGCACACTTTGTCTATGGTTACTGGTTGATAGAATATCTGTACTACTGTTGTGAATACTTGGTACAGCCCTTGTCATCCTAACTTGAACCTGTGCATATTAACATGGAGTACAGGTTGCCTAGAATAACAGCAGATACAAACCAGCAAATAGCATTTGACATTGAGCCATGCGGTCGGCATCTGGGTACTGGTGGCCAGGTAACATATTTTCCAATGTCACAGTTTGCTGATCAGCCTGATGTCATGATAATCAATTGGTTCTTCTTTGGTAGTATATTTGCCGTCTGTGATGTTCATCTATGTTTGGGTACAGGATGGATATGTTCACATCTATGACTTGCAATCAGGGGAATAGATCTCTAGCTTCCAAGCAGCATCAGGTATGACCAGTTCTTGATACCATTTTGGGAGCAACTTTCTTAGTGCAAACAAAAATACATTGCAAGTAGTGTACTTAGAGGGAATGAGTCTGATGTGGTAATTGCAGACACAGTGAATGGGTTTGGATTTCATCCCACTCTACCATTGGGTGTAACTTCATCTGGGCACCGACGATTAGGCTTGGAGTATGAAGATGAAGAGCAAAGAAATAACTTTGACAGTTCTGGAAAAGGAGGTGCGCTTGACTGCTATCTATTCCAAAACTTCTGCAGCTTTCTTAACTCCAATTGCATTTTTTGATGATGCCATGAAATTTTTTTCCATGCTACGAAGGAAAAGCTCAGGAGTGCAACACTTTGACACAGCTATGTACAAACTGTTGAAAATGCATCTGAGAGGAAGACATATTCATCTGTTGGACTATCTGGTAGGATGTTTGCAGTGCAAGAGAATTGTGCATCGGTGTGGCAGTTTGCATGCACTTGGCAAAGCAGCACAATTGTTGCTGCCAATTCCAAGACTTCACTTATGAACCAGAGTGAAATCCAACAAGATTTGATAGAGCAAACTACAGAGTTCAGGACTCCTGAAGAGGGCAAGACAGATGTGCACGCAGATGCTTTGGAAATGGTGGCAGAACGGTCCATAACCTCAGTGGAACTTGAGCAAGTCACACATAATATAACTTGATTTATAGCATGCTTATGTAAATTCTTTAGTGCATAATGATGCTTGCTACAGTAGACAGCAATTGCTGATTTATCACAAACTAATATGAAAAGTTGCTATTGATCTTTTTTGTTGTTCATTTGAATCCTCTGTGAACACATATTTTGGATGAATTTCAAGAACAGAAGAGAAGAGCATTCAAGGAGGAAGAGATTTGAATGTGACCATCCTGATTTTGACCACAACTTAAGCTGTGCAGCAGCAGTGGTCACCAACCCAAAGGCACCACTGAAGTTCAAGAGGAAATGAAGATTTTATCGACTTGTCATGAAAGCAAAGTTACTACTCAAACTCCAGCAAGTTTTGAAGAAACTGTTTTCTTTTTTCCCTGTGACAACACTGTTAAGAAAAATAGCAACTTGTGCAGCAAATAATGTTGCCGAACAATGGAGTGTCACACCTGTCACTTCATATCAGATCCAATTGTGGGAGATTTGGGTTGATACACAATTTATGTAAAATATCTAAATGGTGACTAGAAGTGACAAACATCAAAGCTTCAGGTACATCTTTCTAAGATTCCACTACTAGGAGAGAGGCCAGTGGAATCCACAAGAAAACAAAATACCCAGATGGGCTAGAGAATGATTGCAAGTATTATAATTAGTGTTCCAGACAATGATTGTAAGCGATGTGGTCACTGAAACCAGTGTTGTGCAGTTGGCATGTTTCTTTGGGTGCAGGTTTGATCTTTGTAGTTCAAAATTTTAAACCCTGTGGTTCCAGTTTTGGCAAGAACCTCTGGACTTGCCAAAATCCTCATAGGTCTAGTTCCATGTACACCAAAAGAGTCCTGCAATGGGTACCCATACCCATGGGTACCCAATACCCACCCATACCCATGGGTAAATGGGTGGGTAATGGGTATGGGCTTGGACGCATGGGTGGGTACGAGGGACCTAGGCTTTACAACGATTGAGTTAACAGATTATAGGGCGACTCGTATTCAAGGTTCCTGCCATGCTCTTTGGCACGTCCCTCCTTCTAAAAACACTTCAAAGTACTCTTAAGTAGCTTTATTTTGGTGATGGACTGATGGGTATGAGTTGGGTGGGTAATGGGTATGGACAAGGTGCCATGGGTGGGTAATGGGTGGGTACAGTTGACCCACGCGCAGCTGTGGGTCGGGTATGGGTGCAGTTGTCAAGCCCAATGCAGGACTCTGATGTACACACTTCTCAAGACTGAAGATTGTATAGGTATGGGTTTTTAGAATGAATTAAAAATGGGGATTGCATAGTTACAGAGTTCTACAATTAACTAAAATCCTATCTTTATGAACTCTTCAAAACAATTCACTTCCCTAAACTATAACTAGTTGGTTCCCTTCTGGGACCTGGAGTGGAGGTAGGCCTAACGCCGTCTTTTATTGACTAGGTCGGTCTCTCTCTCTCAAGTAGAGTAGCACTGCTCCTACAACACTACTTACCCCTTTCCCTACTATGTAAGTGGATATAAGGATTGGAAGTATGTAAGTGCTTACTTACCAATGTAGGTAGGTAAGGCACATGTTGGGCTACTACCTAAACACAAAGACCTGCTCCAATTTGTTTAGAGTAATTGGAGGGCACATTACACAACATATTTTTCCTCTTTTGTTTGTGTGGGCATTTCAAACAATAAAATGCTCAGTCTAGTGGGCATTCCATTTTTCAAAACATCTGGTTGGTTGTTTTGTTTTTTCTGTGATAGTCACTGAAAGAAAAAAATTGGAGCATGTCTTCATGATTATAGTAAAGCCCTCGGCCACAAGCTTTACTGGAATTGGGCCGACACTAGTGCAAAGTTCTGCCCACTGACAGCTTACCCCTATACATATTTATTCACACAGCCATAGTTTTTTAAAAGGCTCCCAACCATAGTTTTATGAGTTCCAAAGGAATAAATGGGTTTCCAGTGGGACTTGATTTAAAAATCATAGAAGTTGACTTGTGATTGCTCAAAGCCTGCATTAGCTATGGCTTTTGGAATGGCCAGTGCTGGTGACATTGTGAAAAGTTCTGGTGCTTGTAGAAATTCACACAGAACCTACGAGTAGCAGTAACTACCTGTCATAGCTCCCAACTCACTATCATCAGCTAAAAGAAATTGTGTTCACAATAATGCATGGCAATTGGTTGTATGGGCAATGATTTGAAGCTTCAAAGAATGAGATGGCGGCAGAGAAACTAAAACAACACTCTTTTGGGGCATTTTTAAAAAGTAGTTGCATGTTGATAGATCTAAAAGACTTGCTCTGCATCGGCATAGCCTCAGAGTTTTGCAATCACATGGAATCCCAGAGCCCTTGCTTTGGCACCACTTGCTAGGACCAGGCTAGCAGCCCCATCACTGCCCATCCCAAGAACAAGATTCCAAAGGATCAACTAATTTAGGGATGCAGAAGCTCCAATTCTGGAAATTTGAATCCCATCAACTCAACGTCAGCACCCCATGTGACAATGGTGGACTAACAACAAATTGTGCTGCCCAGGAGAAAGAAAATACTGGGTCCATCTCATGGCCTGGGCCTGCCCACAAAATTGTTCAACTTCTGTGAGCAGCTCTTTCACGACTGCCAATGTAAGAGTATGCTTCAACTCAATTTGTGCCTTTGTAAGCCATTCTTCGGCCAGCTTGAACAACAAACCCATGTTCCTTCCCTTCACCTACAGCAATGACAACACGAACAATTAAAAGAACGAGAAAATAATTATGGACCGTGAAAAATATCTTTACTTTGAAGGTGTTTTAAATGATGCCACACTCTATGCCCCATGGAGTTCGAGGCTGTCCAGAGCTACTACAACAGCATAGGGACTCTTACCAAGAGATGACTGTGTGAAGCAGCTCAAACTTGGCTGGATAATTGCATTAAGTCTCACCAGGAATGAATCCCTCTTTTCTGCATCCTCCCCCCCACCTTTTTCAGCAATTCTTCTCTCAATTCACATCTGCAGTCTTGAAGTTTCTCTTTCAAGTTTTCTTCCAGCTTTCTCATTAGGAACTAACTCAAAGGAACTCATAAGCAAATACTCTTTGCTTTGACAAATGGGTACCAAACATGATGTAAGGTGCTGAGCAAGAATGGCAGTGCTCCAAAACTCTGAGAGAGAGATTCATCATGAGTTGTGATTTCTTGATTCTGGTACAAGTTGAAAGCATTGTGTGTGTTGTATGTATGCGGGACTGATGGATATCATAGTGAAGAATCATCTTGTCAAATTGGTTCTTGCAGATACATGCCTCTCTTTTGAACCATTTGAGCTTTGCATGAGCAATTCAGGAAAATAAATGTCTTCATCAATAGTGCAGGAGTTTTTTTTGTTTTGACTTCCCTGCCAACTACAGAAGGGTAAAGAGGGAGTTCTTGCAGATTGAGTTAGTAGGTAAACCAAGAAAAGCTCAGAACCTGTCACGTTTTTCCAGAATTTTGTATATCTGCATGTCAGATCTTATATTTGCTCCCAAAGATGCTCATGGGTTTTGGATGTGTTGAACAAACTCTGTGTCTGCTTGTGATACACTATCAATGCTTTGATCTCATGGTGAACCCCATTTCTCCTGCTGCCCTCTTCTTGGGTGTCTTGGTATCATGGTCCTCCCCAAGGATATCAGCAGCATGGCTTTTTTGGGGAGAAACATACATATGCAAACTTGCCAATAGATATTCACTCTTGACAGTGATTGACAAGTGTGACTCGACACATCAGAATTGACAGAAGCATTATGTGAAATCCTCAATCTAGAGGAAAAAAAAATCTGTGTAATATGTTTCAAGGAATATGATAAAAATCGTAATAAGCTCCCATGCATTCTCAACTTCAATGTCTGATACCTAATGCTTCTTCCTCTTCAATAAGCACAAAACCTAACAGCACTACATAACGATGGTGGTGCTTAGGTCCAAAGAGATCTGTGTTTCATAGCTACTTGCACAATTTTAAATTTTTGAAGTGAGCAGAGACCTCACTTTTTGGATACAGTTTTGTGGCCAGGCATGTGGGAATGTCCTCTGGTTGCTCAATCCACAATTTGTGAGTAATGCCTGCTGCTTCCAATTTCTTTGACAGGTTCTGATGTTGGATCTGTCCTTTAACTTCCAATGTAACCTGTAATTTTACACATTACATTATTATCACCCAATGCGTCAAGCCCGGCCTCATGATAACGATATCCTAGGATAACAACAACACAGATAAATAATACAACCCAGCAACCACAGCAGTCTCCCAACATCTAAGGGTGACAGAAATACTGCCACACAGTCCCATGCCTAATAGATGACACCTGGGGTGAAGAAACCAAGTGTGGAAAGACCAGTACCACAATTGCAGCACACTTGAGATTTCTGAGCTCAAAGGACCAAACCGTTTTTCAGTTTGGATATCTAAATGGAAAGACTATAAAAGCCACAAACCTTGGAAGCCCAGAAACCCTAATGTAAAACCATAATTCTCAACCATTCAAGCTGGAATTTTTCTTGCATGGTTGAGAATTAGGGGGTTTCTGAGTCCATGGACTACAGAAATGTAGTTTCTATGGGGAGGAGAGACACTGAAACCCACCCTTGTTGGGTAGAAGAGAAACTTGGGATTTTAGGTTGGCATTCAGTGTTTAGGGTTTAATGCTCTGGACAGTACGCACCTTTGTCATGTGGTCAAGATTCTCAGGTGAACAGTATTTTGCAGTCATAGAATCCTGTTGATGCAGCTAGATTGCAGCCACAACTGCATGGCAAGCTTGAGAAATCGCACTCCCCAACGGCCACTTCAAGGTGTCAACCAGATCCTTCCTCAGCACAATGTATTGCACAATAAAATCTTGTTGTTGAGCAGCCCCCCTTGCAGATTGATCCTATGTTTTGTCCTGCTCTTTGGCATGCTCATCAACCACAGAAAGCGAATCCATAAAGCGTGACAAGGCAGCAGTGTTTTTGAAAGGACTGTGACACGGGTGATGATCTACTGGTAGAGAATAGGGAGTAGGCAAGACGTGGGGTACATGTAGTTCTTCTAAGACACGCTTTTGAGAGTGGGATTGGCAGGGCAAGAGGAGTAGACTGCTTGGATGAAGGAACAGCACAGGAAGAGAGGTAGCATGTCAAACATGAAACAGGAGCTGAAAAGTGAGAATCTACCAGAGGTTTCAGGAGCTTGCGGAAAATGACCTCTGCTGGTGATGATTATCTTTGAGGAGGATCGTGCAATGAAGAGTTCATGATCGAGAAGCTGTACTGGGATAAAAGGCAAAATCCTTTAACTAGTGAAAAAGTTTTAAGAGAATATTCAGAGAGCCTCAATCCTCTAAAACTCGTTTATTAAAAAACCCAAACAAGCTTCACGGCATCTTCTGTGAGTAGCTCTTTCACAACTGCCAATGTAAGAGTATGCTTCAACTCAATTTGTGCCTTTCTAAGCCATTCTTCGGCCAGCTTGAACAACAAACCCATGTTCCTTCCATTCACCTACAGCAATGACAACACGAACAATTAAAAGAATGAGAAAATAATTATGGACTGTGAAAAATATCTTTACTTTGAAGGTGTTTTAAATGATGCCACGTGGCGCTCTGAAAATTCAGATTCCGTTTTGAGGCCTCGGGCCTACCTCCACTAAAGAGTTATTATCGTGGTTAGCATTTCAATTTTCGAATCACAATCATCTTGGATTTTCAAATCCTTTAAAAGGAAATTGAAGCATGATCCAATGATTTTGATAATGTCATGGTTAAAGAGGGCGCATGCTTAGAAGTATTGCAAAAAAAAATTCATAGTGATTGACATTCCACTTGATTAATGACAAGTTTTCTTGATGAAAGAGAAAGGGCAAAATTTCAAATACTCAAAAAGGAATATGTCATTTTTAAATGTGGAAGGATTGACCACAATAACTAAAGTTTGCACAAAATTATTTTTGAATGAAGATGATGTGAACCTATATGCTTTGAAGGCAATCCCAAAGCCACAAGAAAAAGATATGCCTTCCATCATGACCTTGAATGAAGAGGCTATTGAAAGGGCAATATTTTCAATTTCATTAAAAGACTTAACATGCAAAAAAAAGAAATAACATCCAGTTAAAAATATATGTAATCTTGAATGCTTTGGCAGGCAAAGCAACGCAAAGTTGCACTATGGGAAGCCAGGTTCCATTCAGTCCTATAAACAGATTATTGGGTTTGTGCCCCAAGATGATATTGTCCATGGCAATTTAAAAGTTGAGGAAAATTTGTGGTTCAGTGCCAACTATAGATGGGCCACTATCTCCTTATTATGATATATCTTCTTGGTATTGGAATGCCCTTGAGCTGAGCTATTATTTCACAATTAGTTCTTTTAATTGTGGGAAACAATGGGTAATAACCTAAAACATTTTGTTTTTCATTTCTTTGGTCCTCTCTTAGGCTTCCTGTGAATATGCCACAATGTGATAGAGTGCTAGTGGTGGAGCATATTATTGCTACACTAGGTCTAGGACCTATCCGAGACTCTCTGGTTGGTACAGTTGAGAAGCGTGGAATTTCAGGTGGACAACGGAAGCGAGTCAATGTTGGTCTTGAAATGGTGATGGAACCATCACTTTTGATTCTCGATGAACCCACATCAGGACTTGATAATACTTCATCCCGTTTAGTACTCCAAGCTCTAGTCGTGAGGCTGATATGGGTGTCAATGTTGGTGTGGTCCTTCATCAGCCAAGGTAGGTACAACCTATCCAAGATTGTTTATTTCTTTCTATATGTTCTTCTTTCCTTTTCGTGTTTTCATCTCACTTACATGTTTATACTCAAGAAAATCTCCACCTACTGTGATTATGTGCAGCTATGGACTCTTCAAAATGTTTGATGATGTCATGTTTTTGGCGAAAGGTGGGTTCACTGCTTACTTAGGACCCATTAGTGAAGTGGAAGACTACTTCGGAGGGATTGGATTAGTGGTACCTGATCGTATTAATCCTCTTGATCATTTCATGGACGCCTTGGAGGGCATTGTTACGCCATCCAATTATCCAAAATTTGACACAAAGAATTTGCCGGTTTTGTGGATGCTAAAGAAGGGGTACACTATCCCTCCGGACTTAGAAGCATGTGCATGCCTTAAGTGCATCCCGAAGGGTTGGTTGGTAGTGTGGCCAACGCGAGAAGTCATGACCCCGCTCACATACTTTAAGTGTAGTTCGGGACTTAGGTTTGGCAAATGCTTCTCGTACCTTGATAAGCAAACCTTTTTGTTAAGGCTTGGTTGTTGTGACCGAGGCGCGAGATAGGGAAAGGAGTCGTGTCAAATAGCTTAGGTCAAGAGTAGATTTGACTTAAGTTTCTCATGAGGGGAAGAATGAAAATGACGCGCTCTCAAGTCACGGGGGTGAAACCCACTTGAGGGTTTCACAAAGTCAAGTTGTGGAATTGAGACTTGGTAGCATTCTCCCGGCTTCCAACTCTAGAAAGGGGTAGAGGGTCAAGTTGGGAGCCCTGGGATTAGACTAGGAAGAGGACTTAGTAGATCAAGCACGAATCTGCATCAAAACAAACCACCCACGTGGTTAGTTCACATTCCGGGACACCCTTGGGTGTTGGGATAAGCCACGAGCACTTCGGACCACAAGACTCAAAACGGCCCAGACTCGGGGGATGCCACCACCATCCCCCATATAGTATTCTCTGCGCCACGTTATGGGGACTACACCCAAATGGCACAAATTCCTGGGACTCTCGAAATGGAGTCCCAAAATTGTCCCGAAATCGTCCCGGGTGGAGTCCCGGGACTTTGGGATGTCATAGCTCCTCAAATGCTCACTTGGCTGCATATCTGACGTGCTCCCAAGTCACGGGGTGAAACCCACTTGAGGGTTTCACAAAGTCAAGTTGCGGAATTGATACTTGGTAGCACGCTCCTGACTTCTAACTCTAGAAAGAGGTAGAGGGTCGAGTTGGGAGCCCCGGGATTAGACTAGGAAGATTCATTTAATTGATCAAGCTAGAATCTGCACAAAACAAACCACCCGAGTGGTTAGTTCACATTCCGGGACACCCTTGGGTGTTGGGACAAGCCACGGTGACGCGCTCCCAAGTCACGGGGGGTGAAACCCACTTGAGGGTCTCACAAAGTCAAGTTGCGGAATTGAGACTTGGTAGCACGCTCCCGGCTTCCAACTCTAAAAAGGGGTAGAGGGTCGAGTTGGGAGCCCCGGGATTAGACTAGGAAGAGATCAAGCTTTTAGATCACACGAACCTGCATCACAAACCAACACGGGTTGGTTAGAATCCATTTGCACTCTTTTGGTGTTGGGACAAGCCACGGGGACCCGGACTCACTTGGATTCACCACATCCTTGGCTCGGGAGTATGCCACCACCATACTCCCTATAGTATACTCTGCGCCACGTTGTGGGGACTACACCCAAATGGCACAAATTTCCGGGACTCCCGAAATGGAGTCCCGAAGTTGTCCCGAAATCGTCCCGGCGGGACTCTCGGAACTTTGAACGGCCATAACTCCCGACTGCGGAGTTGGATCGCGACGAGGTCTGAACCAAAGTTGTAGCCCTCGTCGAGATCTTTCCAACGACGTATCGCACTCCCAATTCGGACTTCGGTAAGAGGTCGATTCCCGACTTTTAGTGGTCGGGAGTCAAACTGGCAGTTTGACTCCCGGCCCTTCTTCTGCCCATAACTTGGGCGACAGATGTCCAAATGGCCAATGCGAGGCCATTTTCGATATCTACGCTTCAAGACCTTTCCAATGACACCAAGAACACCCCGATGCGAGGTGTTTTGAGTCCTGCTGTCGAGCTCTAAACATTCGGGAGTCTCGGAGGACTCCAAATCCCAACTTTTCCAAGTGTTGGGCTTCACCCCCACACTTGGCCAAGTTAGGGTTGCGACAAAATTTGTCCCGAGGAACTCCGATTACATTTCAAGGTGCAAGCTTCGTGACCTTGTGAATGCCCCGAATGAAAATTTGAGGCAATATGTGAGGGCTTATTCCGAACTCATGCTCGAGGTGCGGCACATGCACGAGATGGACCGTGTGTGCCAATTCGTGATGGGGCTTCCAACTTGGGCCAAGCGAAAGCTTGAGGAGAGTTGGCCCGCCTCATTATCCGAGGCCATCACGAAAGTGGAGAATTTCTCGGATGTGGGGCGAAGCGACAAATCCGGGTTCAAGAAGGACAACAAGTTCCTTCACAAAAAGCCAAGGCATGAGGGGGAGTGGAACCGGGGGCAAGGAAGCCCAACCAAGGATAAGCCCAAACCATTTCAAGGCTCGGGGTTCAAGCCAAAGGGAAATTTTGTGAAGAAAGGGACTCCTTTCAAAGGGAGCCAAAACAAAGGGAATTCTGGAGACAAGCCCAAGGGTGCCTGTTTCAATTGCAACGAGGTGGGGCATTACTCCAAGGATTGCCCCAAGTCCAAATCCGGTGTTGGGAGCTCAAAGGTACTTGCCCTCAATGCCACTCTAGCCCAAAAAGAATGCAATCGACTTATCTTCTTGAAAGGGAAGATTGCTAAGCGGGATGTCTTATGTCTTTTGGACACAGGGGCTTCTCACAACTTCATAACTCGGGAAAGCGCCGAAAGGATGGAGCTCCACTTAGAGGAGCTCAAGGCACCCATTGAGGTGCATTTTGCGGATGGGATTCCCCATCCAACTACGTTACAAGCGAAAGGAGTCCCTCTTCAATTGGGGAATTGGAGAGGAAAGTTGGACTTGTTGGTTTCCACTTTGGGTGGAATGGAATGTGTTTTGGGGATGGAGTTCATCACCCAAAACAATGTGCTCATAGAAGGGCACAATCGGATAGTTAGAATCCCATCTAAAAGTGGGATTGTGCGAGTCAAGGCACATGAGTTGCCTTGTGTGGGTGATCCAACCATCCGCTTTATGGTAGGAAAAGCTTTTGAGAAGGAATGTGTGGGAGGTTTTGGCATGGTGTGTGTGATGCGGGCGTTGGACGAGTATGAGCCCGAGGTGGTCACCAAGTCGATGACTTCCGCCAAGTGCATAAGGCGAGTGTTGGAAGAGTTCCCGGATGTGATGCCCGCCGAGTTGCCCGAAGACTTGCCCCCGAGAAGACAGGTTGATCATGCGATCGAAGTGATGCCGGGAGTGGAACCTCCCGCCAAGGCCCCATACCGAATGAGCCATGAGGAGTTGAAAGAGTTAAAGGTTCAACTCGAAGAACTCCTTGCAAAAGGGTATATCAAACCAAGCAAGTCGCCATATGGGGCACCCGTCCTTTTTGTTCACAAGAAGGATGGGACTTTGAGGATGTGTGTTGATTATAGAGCACTCAACAAGGCAACGGTGAAGAATCGGTATCCTTTACCTCGCATCGATGATCTATTTGACCGTCTCTCGGGAGCCAAGGTTTTTAGTAGAATTGATCTACGTTCCGGGTATTACCAAATAAGGATAGCGGAAGGGGACGAAGAGAAAACCGCTTGCCGCACAAGGTATGGCTCATACGAATTCATGGTGATGCCCTTTGGGCTCACCAATGCACCCGCCACATATTGCACTCTCATGAATGACATATTCCGCGAATGGCTTGATGATTTCGTGGTCGTCTACATAGACGACATTTTGATCTATAGTAGCTCCTTGAAGGAGCATGCGGAACACCTTCGCAAGGTGTTCCAAAGGCTAAGGGAAAACAAGTTGTATGCAAAGCTCGAGAAGTGCGAATTTGGGGTGACGGAAGTAGACTTCTTGGGACATAGGATAACTCAAGAGGGCTTGATGATGGACGATCACAAGGTTAAGGCGATTTTGGATTGGGAGCCGCCCAAGTCGGTTCCCGCCTTGAGGTCCTTCTTAGGATTGGCCTCATACTATCGCAAGTTCATCAAGAATTTTGCAAAGATAGCGGCGCCTTTGACGAACCTTTTGAAGAATTCCGTCGTCACCTATGAATGGGAACAAGCATGCGATGAAGCCTTTGGAACATTGAAGGGCATTTTGGTGAAGGCGCCGGTGTTGAAGTTACCCGACTTCGACAAAGACTTCGAGATTCATTCCGATGCCTCCGATTTTGCGGTTTGGGGAGTCTTGGTGCAAGAAGGAAGACCGGTGGCCTTTGAAAGCAAGAAGTTGGATGAGACGGAGCGAAGGTGGCCAACACACGAGAAAGAAATGTGGGCGGTCATACATTGTCTCAAGACTTGGGGCCACTACATAGGTTCCAAAGACGTAGTGGTGTGGACCGACAATGTGACCTTGAAGTACTTCGCAACGCAACCCAAGTTGTCATCCAAACAACAAAGATGGCAAGACACGTTGGCCCTGTTCAATGTGGACATCCGGCTCAAGCCGGGAAAAGAGAACATAGTTCCCGATGCCTTGAGCCAAAAACACCAACTTAGAATGGTGTGTGTTGGAGAGTCAGAACTTCAAAAGAAGTTAGACTAGCGAGCCGCCGGGATGCCTTTGCCAAGGAGACAAGGCAAAGCATCCAAAATGGAGCCAAGTCCCACTTCCATTTGAGAAATGGATTATTGTGGTACAAGCAAAATCGACTCTATGTGCCAGAAGGGAAGATGCGAGACACACTTTTGAAGGAATGTCATGATGAACCACTTGCGGGCCATGGTGGTGCCAAACGCACCACAACATTCCTAAAGAAGTCCTACTATTGGCCCAACTTAAAAGATAGTGCGGAGGAGTACGTGAAGACTTGTTTGACTTGTCAACAAAACCGGACCCTCAACAAGAAGCAAGCGGGTTTGTTGCAACCCTTGCCAATTCCCGAAGGGCCATGGGAAAGTGTGTCAATGGATTTCATGGTAAGTCTGCCCCCTTCAAAGGGATTCGATGCCATCATGGTTGTGGTGGATCGATTTAGCAAAATGGCACATTTCATTCCCACAAAAGATGAAGCAACGGCACAAGAAACGGGGAGGTTATTCTTCTCCCACATTTTCAAACACCATGGGCTTCCAAAAGACATAGTGTCGGATCGAGACCCAAAGTTTACAAGTAAGTTTTGGCGAGCCTTGTGGAAGCGAATGGGGTCGGAGCTCAAGATGAGCACCTCTTTTCGCCCCCAAACCGATGGACAAACCGAAAGGGTGAACTTGGTCATCCAACAATTCTTGAGGAATTATGTGGCGGCGGACCAACAAGATTGGGTGGACCATTTGGAGTTAGCCGAGTTTTGTTACAACAACTCGGAACACCCCGCAACTGGGTCCACCCCATTTCAAATGGTGACGGGAAGGTCACCAATTGTGCCCATGACTTGAGCAACGCAAGGACAACCTTCGATTGATACAAGTGAGGAAGTGCCAATGGTGACGCAGCTTGATAGAGAAAGGAAGCGCTTATGGGAGTTGGCCAAGGCTAACTTGCAGAAGGCGCACAAAAGGTACAAGGATTTTGCGGACAAGTCCCGACGAGAAGTGAAGTTTCAAGAGGGAGACGAAGTGTGGTTGAACATCAATAATTTTAGGTTGCCGGAAGGTTTGAGTCATAAGTTCTTAGGCCCATATGCGGGGCCATTCAAAGTGTTGGAAAAGAAACTTTCCGACACTTATAAGTTAGAACTTCCGGAAAACTTTAGAGTTCATCCCACATTTCATGTGTCCCTTTTGAAGCCGGTCTCCCGCGATGCCTCAAGGCCTAATCGAGAGCATAACTCAAGGCCTCCGCCGGACTTGTTTCATAATGAACCAGAGTTTGAGGTTGAGGCCGTGCTCAAATCAAGGCAACTTAGGGGACGAGAGCGGGAATACTTAGTGAAATGGAAAGGTTACCATGCAATAGAGGCTTCTTGGGTGAATGAGTCCGACATGGAACATGCCCAAGAAGCCATAGAAGAATTTCACACTAGACCGGCAAAGAAAAGACGTAGAGCGTGATGAGGGCATCACCTTTATTTTAGAGGGGGAGAATTCCATAAAATGTACCACATCAAGTTGCAAGTGAAATAAAAAGGGCATTATAACTTCCAAGAGATTGTATCATGGAGAAATTGTTAAGGCAAATAGGGTTGTGGCATGGATAAATGGAACTATTTTGCGTAGGCTCAAATCAAAATCGGACTCCTAGTTTGGGGTTGAGGAAACTTGACCCCAAAAGAGGAGGCAAGCAAGGTGAGCTTGCAGGGACATGCACATGCCTTGAGGTGCATCCCGAAGGGTTGGCTTGTAGTGTGGCCAACGCGGGAAGTCATGACCCCGCTCACATACTTCAAGTGTAGTTTGGGACTTGCGTTTGGCAAACCTAGGTGTTGCTTCTCGTACCTTGATAAGCAAACCTTTTAGTTAAGGCTTGGTTGACGCGCTCCCAAGTCACGGGGGTGAGACCCACTTGAGGGCCTATACATATGATCTGCGCACTACGCTCGCAGTGCGCGGGGCTGGGGGCTGTTTGACCACCAAAAAAGCACTGCGGTGCAGGGCTGTTGTCCCGCAGTGCAGGGCTGTTTTCGTTGACCTTTTTCACTTTTTGTTACTTTTTTTACTGCTCGTAACTTTTATAAGTTACTTTTCTTGTTGAAAGGGGTAAAGTTTGTTACTTTTTTTACTTTTTTTACTACTTGTAACTTTCATAAATTACTTTTTTACTGGGCCAGGAAGGCCAGGGTTTATATTTTATTCATTGTGCGAGGGGGGAAAGGGTGCACCTTGATTTTTTTCCTTCTTTTTTTTTACTATTAAGGGGGAAGGGGGTGGAGGTTAATGTTTTCTTTTTCCCAGATATATGAAAAGGTGGAAGGAGGAGGGGGGAAAGGGGTACATTTAAGGTTTTCTGGAAATGTTTTTTTTTCATTGTGGAGAGGCTAGGGAGAGGAAGGGGGTAATGTTTTATACAAAATCATTATGGGACGGGGGAAAGGGTGCACCGGGGGAAAGGGTGCACCTTGATTTTTTTCTTTTTTTGTTTATTGTTGAGGGGGAGGGGGGTGGAGGTGTATGTTTTTTTTTTCCCTGTAGATATATGAAAAGGTGGAAGGAGGAGGGGGGAAGGGGTACATTTTGGGGTTAAATGTTTTTTTCATTGTGGAGGGGCTAGGGAAGGGTTCAGCGGGGGTAATTTTTTTTACAAAGTCATTATGGGACAGGGGAAAGGGTGCACTTCGATTTTTTTCCTTCTTTTTTTTAATGTTGAAGGGTGGAGGGCAATTTATTTTTTTTCCTATAGGAGGCGGACAGTCACCATTTAATGTAAATTGATGGATGAAGGCATGGACGGATGCACGATGGGACGGACAGATGGATTGAAAGGATCGTTTCATCCGGACAATTTTTATTATATATTATTCCTTATAAAATTTTCTTTTCCGGCAAATGTGACGACCGACAGTTAAATGCAATAATATAATTATGAAATTAAGAACAAGACATTCACATGGCATTTATAGGTCTGACAAAATTCCAGGAATCCATTTCAATAAAGCATCGATTTAGTGTGACTAAATTACATGCATCGAGGTCAGCAGAAGAGAGCTCGCCAACAATTCGGTGACCAATCAGTTGACAGAATCACCCACGAGCACTGAGTAGAACCCGGCCCCCACAAACATTGCCTAATCAAACAGCTCAAAAACAATGTTCATGGGGCCTCCCCTAATAACCTCACAGATTGTGCATGTAATCCAGCTCCTCTTGACATGCGCACACAGCCATTCCCATGGCATTTATAGGTCTGACAAAATTCCAAGAATCCATTTCAGTAGAGCATCGATTTAATGTGACCAAATTACATGCATCGAGGTCAGCAAAAGAGAGCTCGCCAACAATTCGGTGACCAATCAGCCGACCGAATCACCCATGAGCACCGAGTAGAACCCGGCCCCCACAAACATTGCCTATACATATGATCTGCGCACTACGCTCGCAGTGCGCGGGGCTGGGGGCTGTTTGACCACCAAAAAAGCACCGCAGTGCGGGGCTGTTGTCTCGCAGTGCGGGGCTGTTTTCGTTGACCTTTTTCACTTTTTGTTACTTTTTTTACTGCTCGTAACTTTTGTAAGTTACTTTTCCTGCTGAAAGGGGTAAAGTTTGTTACTTTTTTTACTTTTTTTACTACTTGTAACTTTCATAAATTACTTTTTTACTGGGCCAGGAAGGCCAGGGTTTATATTTTATTCATTGTGCGAGGGGGGAAAGGGTGCACCTTGATTTTTCTCCTTCTTTTTTTTTACTATTAAGGGGGAGGGGGGTGGAGGTTAATGTTTTCTTTTTCCCAGATATATGAAAAGGTGGAAGGAGGAGGGGGGAAAGGGGTACATTTAAGGTTTTCTGGAAATGTTTTTTTTTCATTGTGGAGAGGCTAGGGAGAGGAAGGGGGTAATGTTTTATACAAAATCATTATGGGACGGGGGAAAGGGTGCACCGGGGGAAAGGGTGCACCTTGATTTTTTTCTTTTTTTGTTTATTGTTGAGGGGGAGGGGGGTGGAGGTGTATGTTTTTTTTTTCCCTGTAGATATATGAAAAGGTGGAAGGAGGAGGGGGGAAGGGGTACATTTTGGGGTGAAATGTTTTTTTCATTTTGGAGGGGCTAGGGAAGGGTTCAGCGGGGGTAATTTTTTTTACAAAGTCATTATGGGACAGGGGAAAGGGTGCACTTCGATTTTTTTCCTTCTTTTTTTTAATGTTGAAGGGTGGAGGGCAATTTATATTTTTTTTCCTATAGGAGGCGGACAGTCACCATTTAATGTAAATTGATGGATGAAGGCATGGACGGATGCACGATGGGACGGACAGATGGATTGAAAGGATCGTTTCATCCGGACAATTTTTATTATATATTATTCCTTATAAAATTTTCTTTTCCGGCAAATGTGACGACCGACAGTTAAATGCAATAATATAATTATGAAATTAAGAACAAGACATTCACATGGCATTTATAGGTCTGACAAAATTCCAGGAATCCATGTCAGTAAAGCATCGATTTAGTGTGACTAAATTACATGCATCGAGGTCAGCAGAAGAGAGCTCGCCAACAATTTGGTGACCAATCAGCCGACCGAATCACCCACGAGCACCGCGTAGAACCCGGCACCCACAAACATTGCCTAACCAAACAGCTCAAAAACAATGTTCATGGGGCCTCCCCTGATAACCTCACAGATTGTGCATGTAATCCAGCTCCTCTTGAAATGGATTCCTAGAATTAATCCTTACCAACCAGTGAATGCAATAAGATAACCATGAGATTGAGAACAAACCTATACATATGATCTGCGCACTACGCTCGCAGTGCGCGGGGCTGGGGGCTGTTTGACCACCAAAAAAGCACCGCGGTGCGGGGCTGTTTTCGTTGACCTATACATATGATCTGCGCACTACGCTCGCAGTGCGCGGGGCTGGGGGCTGTTTGACCACCAAAAAGAGACTGTAGTGCGGGGCTGTTTTCCCGCAGTGCGGGGCTGTATTTGTTGACTTTTTTCACTTTTTGTTACTTTTTTTACTGCTCGTAACTTTTGTAAGTTACTTTTCCTGCTGAAAGGGGTAAAGTTTGTTACTTTTTTACTACTTGTAACTTTCATAAATTACTTTTTTACTGGGCCAGGGTTTTGCCAGGGTTTATATTTTATTCATTGTGCGAGGGGGGAAAGGGTGCACCTTGATTTTTTTCCTTCTTTTATTTTACTGTTACGGGGGAGGGGTGTGGAGGTTCATGTTTTCTTTTTCCCAAATATATGAAAAGGTGGAAGGAGGAGGGGGGAAAGGGGTACATTTAAGGTTTTTTGGAAATGTTTTTTTTTCATTGTGGAGAGGCTAGGGAGAGGAAGGGAGTAATGTTTTATACAAAATCATTATGGGACGGGGGAAACGGTGCACCGGGGGAAAGGGTGCATGTTGATTTCTTTTTTTCTTTTTTTTTATTGTTGAAGGGGAGGGGGGTGGGGGTCAATGTTTTTTTCCCCTAGATATATGAAAAGGTGTAAGGACCTTTATCTATTTATTTTGATTTCTTGTACTGTTGAAGAGGAGGGGGCGGAGGTTGAGGTGTTTTTTTTTCTCCTTCATTGGACATGTGCAAAGAGGTCGGGAAGGGGGGTTAGTTTTTTTTTATGGGCCTGATGCCTAGATCATATGTATAGGGTAGTTCCCCACTTTTCATTGGTTAGTAGTAGGCCTTATGGTTGCTGGAAAATATTTGAAGCATATTATTTGGGTCCCAAATTTTCGTTAATTTTTCCAAAATTATATGAATTTTGTCAAATTTAGTTTAGCCAAGTGTACATTAACTTAGTTGGGTTGAATTTAATTAGGCAAGTTCAGGTTAGTCCAACTAAGTTTATATTATTTTAACTAAGATTAAATGGAATTACAACACTTCATGTAGACACCTTCCTATACCTATAGGGTACGTCTGTGATGGTGTAGGACATATTCCACCTTGGGTCAAACCTATACATATGATTTTTTTTTCCTCATTTTTTGGAATAGTTCTCCCCTGCAGGCAAACAGCCTGTGCATATGATGTGAGCCTTATAATTATAAGGTCGCAAGCACAAGGCTGTTTGACCGCAAAAAATCCAGCGCAATGCCAAGCTATACATACGCAATGCTCATTACACTCACCCAATGCAGTGCAAGGCTAAAATCAATGTGGAAGGGATCAGAAAAACATGTGGAAGGAGGAAGGGAAAGGGATGAATGTTTTTTCTCGAATTGTTTTTTTCATTGTTGAATGGCTAGGGACTTGGGGTGAGGGGTTTTTTTTAATGCGTTGAAGGGGGACGGGAGGGAGTTTTTTTTTTTTGTTTTAATTTTCGAATGTTGAAAAGGGATGGGAGGGGGGTGGAGGTTAATGTATTTGTTTGCTTTCATTTGACGCGTGGAAGGAGGAAGGGAAAGGGATGTTTTTTTATTTTTTATTTCATTATTTAAAATTAAATTTCCCCCGAATGTCATCACTACCATCTACCAAAAAGGTTGTGAAGCCCTTTTAGACAGACACTTTAATTAATGTTAGCTTGACCATTTTTTAGACCAAATGCATTTGGAGTTAGATTTTGTGTATGAAACATTGAGGTGGTTGAGCATTGGAGGCCAATGGACCAACAAGAAAAAGGGAAGAACCCCAAGTTTGTTTTGGGGGGGCCCAGCTCCTAGACTTTTGTTTTTTAACAAACAAGAATGTCGATTATGAAAAAACCAAGAAGGGTAAGGTTTAAGGGTCAGATTGTAAGCTTCTTGGATTGTCTCCATTCCTTATTTCTTTTTATGGCGGTCTACGGTTTTTTTCTGCTTCAGATGTCTTCTGTTTCAAGTCCATCACAAAGCGGGGACCCCTAATTTGTATTGGTGTTATTTAAACACTTTCAGAATACTTCTCAAAATGTCCAAGGTTTTAATGCTTTGTTCATGTAAAATAGACATTGAAACAATTTAGATTGTAAAGACTTAATTTTGGTATTGTTTAAATGATAAATGATGTAACACCGTATTTACATTGGTTTTTTGTTGTTTGACATGTTGTATTCACATGTTGTCGATATTGTAATGATATTGCATGAGTATTGTGATTGTATTGGATATGCACTTTTAATTGTAAACGATGCAATGTTGTTATAATATGGTTACAAACTCTATTCTTGTATCGATTCTCTATTATATTCATGTTGTCTATATTTTGACAGGCTTAGTACTCATTTTTTTCCAACATCATATTTGCATTGCACATGTTTGGTTGAACGTAAGGGATGTAATGTTGCAACAACATAGCTAAAAAATTTATTATTCAATATTGACTCGATGTTTTATTCTTATTGTTTATGTTACTGTATATATGTCATAATCACACTTTCCTGACATTGTATTTGTATTGTGTTTTTTGTTGTTGAAGGTAGGTGATGTAATGTTGCAACAACACAATTGCAAGTTGTATATTCAAGAGTGAATCAATGTTGTATTCATGTTTATTGTGATGTTGCAAATGTGTTAGGGGCACAACACAACAAAAGCATTTAGAAATTGCGTATGCACCATTGGTAGCAAGAGGTACAATATCGCAGCAACATGTTTACAAACTTTGTATTGGTATTGCTTTAGTAAATGATGATCAACATTGGATAGTATTGATAAACAGTGCTACTACAGGATGTTCACTCACCCAATTCACAAGGCACTCCTATACATGGTCAAACAAAAGTACAACTCCAGTTATGGGTTTAGGGTTCTTCATGTAGACAACTTCCTGTACCTACAAGGTAGCTTTGTGATGGTTTAGAGCATATTCCACCTTGGTTCAAACCTATACATATCATCTATTTTTTTTAACTCCTTCTAACAGCCCCGCACTACGCTTAAACAACCCATACATATGATTTGTGCATTACCGTCATAAGGTCGCAAGCTCAAGGCTGTTTGACCACAAGAACCTGTACATATGACGAGCTGTTTGGGCGTAATGCGAAGCTGTTTTTCAAAATCTTTTTTTCACTTTTTGTTACTTTTTTTAATATTTATAACTTTCATAAATTACTTTTTATTGTTGCGAAGGGCCAGGGTTTGTATTGTATTCATTCTGCGATGGGGGGTTGAGGGTGCACCTTGATTTATTTCCTTCTCTTTTTTTTACTATTGAGGGGGGAGGGGGGTGGAGGTTTAGGTTTTTTTTTCCCCTTCATTGGAAATGTGGAAGGAGCTTCTGCCCCAATATCTGATCCTCAAGAAAAAATATGCAGCTGCATCTATGCATTAGCTTTTTGCTGGGGAAACAAGTGAGCTCTATGTTGCCTACTTATGGTTTCTGTTGAAGTCTCATTGCACTTTGGTTTCCTTGGTCTTCATTTTTTTTTCTCCTTTTTTATATTTTTCTTTTCCTCTTCTTACTGGATTTTTTTTGGGGGCCATATTTCCCAAGTTTACCTCTTCTTTGCTTTGTTTATTTATTTATTTATCATTATTTTTTTCGGTATTTTTTTCAATTTGTGCCAATGTCTTTCCTTTTATTCTTCTATCCTTTCCTTGGTTTCGTAAGAGGCATTGAACGAATAATAATGTACAAGTACAGGCAAGCTCGGAATAATACGATTTATGATGGTTGATTTCCTCTTCAATTTTACAACCAAGCTCTTCGACACCAACCCTCCAAAACTACGGCCAGTTAACACAATAGGATGATGCCATTTATACTTGCACAAAACATATTCATTTGCTTAATCGAACTTCGAAGTTTGGTTGCAATTTTAATTTTAATTTTCCTTTCTTCATCCTCCTTCCTATATTTATTCATTATTCATGGGGAGGGGGTGCGCCTTGATTTTTTTTAAAACTTATTTTACTTTGGAGGGGGAGACGGGGTACAAGGGAATGCCTTTTTTTTGCGTCCTCCATTTAACATGTGGAAGGAGTAGGGGAAGGGGGTTAAGTTTTTCCTCAAAAAAAAATTTCATTGTTGAGTGGTTCGGGAGGGGGGGCTTTGTTTTCCTTTCTTTCTCCTTTTTTATATTATTCTTTTTCCTCTTCTTACTGGATTTTTTTGGGGGCCATATTTCCCAATTTTAACTCTTTTTTACTTTGTTTCTTTGTTTTTGTTTTTATCATTTATATTTTTTTCCCCTATTTTTTCCAATTTGTGCCAATGCATTTTCTTTTATTCTTTTATCCTTTCCTTGGTTTCGTAAGAGGCATTGAACGAATACCAGTGAACAAGTACATGCAAGCTTGGAATTAATAGGATTTCTGATGGTTGATTTCCTCTTCAATTTTACAACCAAGCTCTTCGACACCAACCTCCCAAAACTATGACCAATTAACACAATAGGATGATGCCATTTATACCTGCACAAAACATATTCATTTGCTACACTGAACTTTGAGGAAATATCTAATCGACTTCTACATTTCATATTAGTTAAGTCTATATTTATGTGTGATCGAAATATATCATCGAATGCACACCTCTAACATTGCTCAAAAGAATTGTGGCACATTCTTGCACTTCAGCTGTCCTCTTGGCATTTTCAGATTTTAGAAAGTCAAGGCCCTTTCCACTTTCAAAACCAAACTTTTTAACACCAATCTCCAAAAACATAGCATATTTCAGCAATAAGGATGATTCCATTCACCCTGCACCATACATCACTATGATATGTTCAGTTTCAGGAAGTGTTGAAACACCATCTAAAGTTGGCCGATATACTATCATTGATAAGTGTACAAATTCCCTATACGATTGAGAGATGACCCAATGATTGAGTAACAAATCTTAAATCTGAAAATTTTAGTTGCTTGATATATTTGTGAGTGAAACCACTATATTTGCCCAAACATGACATTGTGAAAATCAAAGAAAGGTGACTTGTACCTAGGATTAATGAGAGTCTGGTATACATTATTCGCAACATGTGATACATGACCATGAGGGGATCTTTCTAGTACATGTGCATTGTATGAAACTGAGAAAATGCGCACAACTTCCGCCAAATCAATTGGTAGCCATTCTTCAAGCCAACATACATCATCATGACCTCGTTGTGTCCCTGTGCCCCTCCAGGCATCACCATTGTCATTTGCAATTTATTAGAGCCCATGAAACAAGACCGCCCAAATTTCAACACTTCGCTTGTCTTCACGAGGTAGCCACAGCTAATGTACCGGCCAGTGACTCTGCCATCAAAATTCCACATTCAAAATACTGCACAGTAACCAAAGTCTAGATCATAGCACCAGAAAATATTCGAGACTTGCGGAGAGGAGATGCCACCAATTGGTTTACGAAAGTAATAGAACGGGCTATTTGAACCAAAACTCTTGGAAATAAATTAGTATCACAATGGTCCAGTCAGCAAGGTAAAAAGAACTCACAGAACTAGCAGCCATCATCATCGAATTGGCTTCTTGTCATTGTACATAAATCCATGGTATGGTAACACTCAGCGATACCATGAGTCTTAGCAGTCTCATCCATTGGCAAACTGCCATTCCGCTCTTGTTTTTTGAGAGCCGAGAGGAATCCAAAAATCCTCCCAGCCTCGAATAAGTGGCTCTCATGACATACAAGAAGAGCGCCGTTGCTCTCAAGATCTAATAGCTTTGCACTCCTCTTCAAATATTGACAAGTGAAAAAACAACATGGTGGGAGCTGCCATACAAACGGCGGTGTTGCTGTCACGCATGGATTTTCCATTCATTCACACAAGGTCCGAAAATCCCTGACAAACCCGTGCAGTTACAAACATCATACATTGCTGCACATTATTGAGCTCTTCTCTGATTCCCAATCAAGCAATAAAGAGTCAATTTGTAGACTTTGTCGCCTACCATTAGATACACATACAGTACCACCCTAGAAGTCAGACTCTACACATTATTTGGGAAAAACATGAAGGGTGGAGAGAAAACAACACATGATATTCTGTTCATCTGGTTTTTGCCCATTAAGTGATTGGACCTGCTGATATGATTAGTACACATCAGTCGACTCTCAAACAAAGAACTACTCTCATATGATCGAAATTTCACAAATCTTCAGACCCTAGGCCCAACAACAATGGTACACAGAAAGAAATGGAGGCCAACATCCAGAATTTGGCATCATCAAGAGCAATACCTGAAATTCTTGAGTCTGGAAGCACCATAAGAAAGAACAGCCAGCGACAAATGACGTGCTGAAAATCTGCCATAGAACTTCAACAACACCGTAACCTCTTCGACAAGAAAAATCTTATGCTTCGTACCCTCATAAATTAGACACATAGAGTTTGAATCCAACTGATGCAAAGGCGATCTGCAAAAGACAACCCTTCAAACGGTTCAAGGTCCTGGAGCAACAACAGGGAGGACTCCGTTTCGGAATGTGATTTCAGGAACTTTCAAAACTAAAACTTCAAGTGATACTGGAAAGCAGTTTGCTGAACTGATCCACCAAATTCCAATTGTTCAACAAACAATCAATGCACAACCAACAAGAAAACATGAGGGTAGGAGTCCATGTAGCACGATACCACCAACTGTGGTTTTGGAGGATGCCCTAGAAGATAAAGTTGCTTGCAGGCCGGTCGCATGCCAAGGAGATGGTTATCGGCTGCGAAAATGTAGACTCCACAATAGTCAGAGTCGAACCCCAATAGGAAACCCTCAAACCGCCAAGAGTTGGAAGCCATCGACGCTGGAACACAGCGTTCATTTCTCATGGGAAACGGGAAAACCGTCGAAATGAACGATATACCTGCTGTGTGACTTTTCCCAGGACCTCCCCCATTCCAAGAAACGACACAACACGAACAGAGACATGACTGATCTTCAATACTCTCCGCACCGCATTGGACACCGTAGTTCGGTGAAGCTCCTATACATATGATCGACCACTTGTTCTATTATTACCCCAGGGGGGGGAACATTGGTCGAAAACAGCAAGACACACGGTCTTCAGATTTCAACAAAACCCGAACCTATACAAATCGTACACGGAGCTTTACAATATGCGACAACAATCTTCACACCTCCGAAACGATCCCCACAACGTGTGCAAGGCAATGCACCGCGAAAGAGGAATGGACAGAGAGTGGATGGAGAAAAGAAAGGTGTCAGCTCAGAAAATTGAATCCAAACAATCGACAACCTGCAGTAGACTTGGAAGTATACCCACAAATGGGGTACTAGCGGATGCAAGCCCCAGAACCAGTACCAGTAAGGAGTGGGAGGAGCCGCCTCGGAATACAGCAGAGCAGGAGATGAAAACGGCGCTAGGAAGGGGTAAAATACCAATGAAACAAGCACAGTATAGCTTTCAGCGACACGTACAAGTCGCCGCCGAGGAGGATGAAGCCGACAGTGACCCTCACCGCAGTGCGACTCCATCAAGCTCCCAGTGACTCTGATATCAGCCTTCCTTGCACACCGCCTTCCATTCGTTGCTGTTGCAGCCCTAAAAAATTTGCACAATTTGCACGAAGACGTCGACCACAGCGAAAGGAGGCATAAGCAATACAACACAGCCGACAGTCCTTGGACATACGGGTTAAGTCCTAGAATTGTATTTTTCTACGAATGTCTTGTTCCAGCATTCGGATGCACGCGTCCACCAATCGTGTGAAGTTGGTGATAGATCGTCCCAAGGCCTTCTGTCCCATCCATCGAGCCAATTCTTCATCACGAGTGATGTCTTTCAGTTCCGGCATGGCCTTGCGCATGTCCGACGGGTTGCGACGCCAAATGGCCCAAAGAAGAATGCGGTATCGTTCACCCCGAATTTGACCCGGGCAATCGGCACCGTACCTTCCTTCGTGCAACTGGACATTGCCTAGCGCCTGCCCGTTGTGTAAAAGGTGGCACTTGGGACAACTGTCAGGCGACCGAGGAATGGAATTAGGGCAATCCGACCTAGGATGCGGTCCCAGACATTTGAAGCATCGACAACCATCCAGCAATAACGGACAATTTTGACTGGGGTGACACAAGTTTCCAGCATCGCCGTAAACACTGCACATGAGACAATTGGGTTCATCAGGAGCAGCAAATCGACGAAAATTCTTCAAGGATGTACAATCCTCGTTCATGAAGGAGGTGAGCACCGTCGCTCGCACCCTAAGCATCGGCAACGGTGGGGGGGGTTCTAGCGACACCGCCCTCGATTGTCGTACACAATTGTCGCACAGTTGTGCTGCTGGAATTAGGTTGCACCGTTGTGATTGGCCATCCACAGCCAAATGAAGATTGTGTCGTC
Organism: Sphagnum tenellum; assembly: GCA_963921925.1. Classification (NCBI taxonomy): domain Eukaryota; kingdom Viridiplantae; phylum Streptophyta; class Sphagnopsida; order Sphagnales; family Sphagnaceae; genus Sphagnum; species Sphagnum tenellum. The sequence continues at coordinate 16,526,922 of OY998155.1, forward strand.
GACAACTCTCCGTGTCCGTGATCCAAGCGTTGGGTTCGACGAACGATGAATCGATGTGCAAAGCTTCAGCTCTAGATTTTGCACTAGAAATCACTCTGCTAATACCAGGTTTACCGTCGCGAGCAAGTCGGCCGGACTCTTGGTGCAGAGCAGCAAAAGACCTAAAAGATCCACGGTGAATGACGAGCCTCACCGACGGGTAGTTGTACCCACACCCAATGACCCCGGTGGCCACCATAACCCGAGCTTCACCCGAGAGCCATGATTGTAACTGCGCCTTCTTAGAGTCTTCATCCAGATGGGCATGAAGACGGGCGGTCCTGACAAGTGCCACGTTATTGGCGATCGATGCCACGCGTTCGACGGACTCTCGTGTCAAGCAATATACGATTGCCCTATCCATCTCGGAAGCCACATCGCAATCCCATCCGACAACTTGTCGAATGATTTCATCGTCGACATCAGCCACTTCATCGACGACATATCCAATCAACGGGCGCACCGTGGACATCCGGATGACGGTGAGTGACGTGGACATCACGATCTTAAGGTCAGTCTCCTGAGAGGGGGACAAAGAGGCTGTCAATGCCACGAGTTGGCACCCCACGGCCCACAACGGCAACAGGCGCTTCATGACCGGTCTGAAATCGGACAGAAGCAAATGCGCTTCATCCACAACAACACAATGAAGCTTTTGTAGATGGTTCAATGTGTGTGCGAATTCCACAAACCTAGGAGTCGTTGCACGTTCCACTGATACGAACAAGATGGACGGGGGATCATGAAACGTAATGGTGTCCGTGCCATAGGTTGCGTGTCGTAGGCCAGCTCGACTCGCATCAGCTTCGTGTCCCCTGACAAGGATGCTGAGAGGTACCACCACGATGACGGTGCGACCAGTGACCATGGGTGGGATCATGAACGCGGCTGATTTGCCATGGCCAGTGGGCATGACCACCAATAAGTCAAGTCTATTTTCCAACACTAATGTCACAGCCAGGCCTTGTTCCTTGCATGTCCATTGTTCATGGCCAAATCGACGAAGAGCTCGGAAAGCACGCACTTCGTGCGTTTGATCTCGAGGGGGAGGCGGGATGGTCGGTTGGGCGGGAGTCTGTGCGACTGCGACGGAAGACACGAGCGATGCGAGGAGAGACGCGCAATCAGAGGGCAACGGACAATGCGTGTTGGGTTTACCAATAATCGTCGGAATCTCAACGGTCGAAGCACCTGAGGGAGGTGGATCGAGGGGGTTCCCATCGAGTTGCAACAAGCGGTGCCATGCTTCGGCGGCCAATTTGTATGTGTACATTTGTTGGCTGTCCATGAACCTGTGATCGTTCGAACAGCTGGCATAATGTCTGGCGACCGTGGCGGAAGAGTGCCCCGATGTCTCGTCGATGGGAAACTCCGTGCAATAACTCTGTTTGATGGCGCCGCCGAAGTAAGCGGCGAGATGACGATAATCTGCAATCCCAATATCAAGATTTGCATGCTCGAGGAACCCAGCGGCCACCAAACGCGAAACATGTGCGCCCTCCATGGCCGCATCTCCTTGAATGGCCCAAACGTTCATATATTGTTGGGCAGCGTCAATATTTCCACGCAGACCGGCGATGAACGACTGCACCGGCCTCACAAGCAACATATATTCGACGAACAACAAATTCAGTTTCGGGGGTAGGAAGCGGGGTATCAATTTGACAGGCGGCCCTGCATTGGCGCTCTTGTGGTATCTCTGGAAAGTCATAATGGTGCCGAAGGACCAATAGAATGTCCTATCAGAATGCTCCGTGTTGCGAATGAGATAACTTTTATACTCCTCCCCTCGAGGAGGACCGCCGGCAGTGAGATGCAAGAGTAAAAATAACAACGCATGCATTCGGTCGGCTGCTCGTGCCCACATTGCCAAGGCATTTTCATTCCATATCAGGGACCGATCGTCGTTTGTGCCTGTGATGAAAAGGCTTCGAGTAAGCCGATCGGTAAAAAGTTGGATGGCCAGATCTTGTCCACGACCATGAAATTCATTACGGGCATCCGACAAGAAAGAATATCCAACTTTGTCTTCGTTCACCTTGTCGACGATGTTGCCTTCCGCTATCACCCGACCGATCCAGGTCGTCTGGAGTCCCAGTAGCAATTGGTTGCTCATGACCTTATTCGCCTCGCCGAACAGCTTACCAACCAGGTTCCGCAATGTGTCGATTGTCACAGCTTGACCATCGATCGTGCATGCCAAAGGACCGATTCGAACTAGTCTGGGGACGTCCGGGCCGTCGCCCAACACCGTGCAAGCAAGGCGCATGGTCTCCCGCAATCTGTTGAACGGTGTGTCCTTGGCGTTATCACGAATGCAGGCGAGCCACTCATCAGCCTCACACCAAGGGATGGTGGGGTGATCAGGCTGCCACATTGGACGCACGAGCTGCATGAGGACCGTGCATCTCCACCAATACTCAAGAATGGCTATGGGACCCGTCACATGTCGAACATGTTCGAAGGCAACGCGGGTTGATGAAGGGTTCGACTTTAAGCTGTTCACAATCAGGAACCTCATTATCGGACAACCGGTTTGTAGCCCATGCGGAACGACCGGACACATCGGCGGTCGACAGATGTGCAGCAACACCGTGTGGATGTGAATGAGATCTTCGTTGGCCATGTCCGCATCTTGCCGGCCTCGGATGTAAGAAATGAGACTGTCGAGCGCATCTGCGAGATCCGAATGCAATTCGCCAAGAACATTGACGAATGGCTTATCATCCGTCGGGCTGCTATCTCTGGATCGGACCATCGCAATGAGGAGCTTGGTCATCAGCGCACAATATTTGCTCACTGTGGATGGCACCCAAAGCTGGTTGAGCCCCACCGTGGCCACGGGGGAATCTTCGACAGAAACTACCAGCCGCCTGAGATGATACGGCACACGACCAATCATGGTCTGTGCGTTCTCCAGATATGCTCGGACCATCGAGGGCAGGCGGTCCAAATTGAATTCCCCATTCATCGAGGTCGGGAGCACGCTTGCTTGCTTGATATGGTCCAAGGGCGTACCGGCTGGAATGATGTGGTTGACGGCTAGCTCGTGCCAACGAGACACCCTGAGCCATGGACTCAACTCACGAATGGATGGATTCGGTGCCACGTTGAATACCGAACATTCGTGGGCCTCTAACGAAGCCCGCACTTGCTCCTTAAGTCGGAGCCCCGTCGGGTCATCCGCAAGCTCCATATTTTGGTGGTCGACACCAAAATAGGCGGTGTGCCCGACCTTTCTAAAAAGCCGCTGCACTTGGCACGGTTGACAACTGGCATTAGCCGGTAAGAAAAAATGGTTGGCCAGGCGATGATTGGCGATGGTCCTCTTGGAAGCGGAATAGTAGGCACATCCATCCGCCTTGCATCGATATCCATTGATGACCCTGATACCTGGGACCACAGGTAAAAGCTCCTGCAGCGGAGATGTGGTATACCTTTCAAGGCGAGGGTCTTGCAATTGGGTGAATTCAATGTCATCAAACAACGGTGCAAAGTCTGTGAGAGGTGGGATCGCAGTCACACGATGCCCGCCAGCGTTGCGACGCCGTTTGGGAGCTCTATGATTATCGTGCCCCAATAGGTGGTTATGCACTTGGCAAGGCTTCGGCTCCAAACATACACCACAAACCTTGCACAACAGTAGACGAATGCCATCCACGATGTTGAGAACAACAAGGCCAGCATCACGGAGCAGCTCCGGTGTTTGTTCGACGGGTGGCTGAATCAACATGCCCATCGACATCGCCTTCTGCACATTGTCGTCATGGAGCTCACTGAGGGCCGAATTGTTTCGCTCCACATGTTGCACTTTGAAATGGCACTGGAGCTTATCGCTGCGTTCAAATGCCCTTGTGCAGCGATCAACGGGGCAAGGAAATTTGCCTTCAATGGATCGGTGGACAGTAATTCGACCAGTGACGGTGCGAACCTTACAAGTGGATCGATGCACCAATCGGCGATGTCCATCACGTTGGTGAGAAGCGGGAAAAAAAATGTTACACTCGGGGCATTCGAAGTTAGCCATGAATACCATATGAACGATATATATGTGTTTGTGAACACAACAGGGCTGCAACTGATAATAGAAGGTCAATATATCAATGACTCGGGCTTTGTCAAACCGACCTCCACCCTGCAGACAAACGAAATCGAATTTTTGTTGTGAGCGATTTTCCCGGACACAACAGCGATCTACGCAAAATCACAATGTTCAAATTCATGCATACGACGAATATGTTCAGTAGATGCCCTTACTTGGTCACACTGCTAAAATAGGTTCGCACATATATGGAGTTGAATCTGCGATGTGGTCTAACCATCGTGCTCCCTCCGCCTATACATATCCCCTGCGAAACATCCCAGTGCTGGAGTTGAAAGATGACAACAACACAGATTCCATCCATGCGACAAATTCCCGGTGCACACAATTCATATGTTTGGAGCTATGTAAACCAATATATCATGAAACTAATGTTTGCACAGTATGTTAATTTGGTGTTGCGTAGACAAACATTCGTTTCGCCAACACTAATCACGCCTTCGAACCATCAAAAACACCGCAAAGATACCAGGGGCAGTGATACAAATTTTGTTGCGATCTCATAAATGTATCTATGAGAACAAGTTGAAATTTGCAACAGGTTGCATGATCCACAAAAGAATTTTCTATTCCTACGGATCTTTCACTGTAATTCGAATCCACGATGACAACGACAACAAAATGAAATTTTGGGAGGGAAAGAAATGCAAATGTTGGTATAGGTTGAGGTTTCGATACCTGCACTCGCTCATTGTGCTCAAACAAGCTGGCATGCGTGTGGAGTTGAACTTAGGAAGTTTAGGCTACAATGCCCCCTGCCAACATAACATACGCAAAAAATGACAATTCAAAACTTCACTATTTGAATGATAGGCCAACCTTGCGTAAGAGATTTCAAGATGCATCTCTGAATTTTACATGGAGCTGTATGTTAGGTTGCTCACCTCAAGAACAAGAGTTTGGTGATGTACACCGCTAGACCGCACAAACACAATAGCTGTTGGTTTTCTAAATCACAAGATTTCGCCCAGACAAATGCCTCTTGCACACACAAAAAGACTGGAAAAAAAAATCTCGAACCCCCTATGTTTACCCTGTGTCCTACTCAAATTTCACTATGTTTGAGGGAATTGATAAATGACGTGGTGAAATGTACTTTGGCCTTCGTGGCACACTGCGCAACCTTTTATGGCCATCCACGCATATACGCTATTTATCTTGATAAACGGAATCTAATTTTTGTAGAAGGGTAAATTACTTTGTGTTGGATTTGACATGATTGTGTATTCATTGCAATATGGGTGCCAACTCTTCGAATACAGGTGGGAAAACGTTGAACGGTGTTTCAGGTGTTTAATGCGGCCTATACAAAAATCTTGCGCACCATATATGTAGCATATTTTATAATTTTTACATGTCGCATACATGACCCATATAACATTTCCCCGTGGTGCTATCGCATGTGATTTTTCTACATCATGGCATATCACACATCATAATGAAAACGAGCCTATTTTTTATGGCAAGCAGTCTCCAAATTTCGGCTTGAATTCGGGTTTTGGAGGCGAGCTCATTGGGTGCCTCGTTAAGTGGCCCCCTTCTCCTTATTTTTCACTATAAATAGTATAAATAGGTCTGCCGGCGTTATATTTGGCTTTTGACTATCTGTCAAAATGTCACCATTGAAGCAACTTTGTAGAATCTTCTTTAAGGTTTAAACCCTTGAACCGAAGGGCTTATAAGGGCCACTGGGCAAGGTTGGAGAAGAAGATGGAAATTTAGGCAAGGGGGGGTGTGGGAGCCCCCTGAACATTGTTCATAACGGCCCTCTAAATTGTTGTAATAAGAGGATCCATCAAATATGCAATCACATAACATTTACGGACATGTTTGATTGATGGCCAAATTATGTTTTGTATAGTCGGTGGGAAATAGATCCAATTCTCGTTCTCACCATTGAAAAAACATCGATTCATGCTTCGTCCCAACAAATCTTCATCGTAATTCATGTTTATGAATTGAAAGGATATGTAATATAGTAAACTTTGTGCAAGTGTGAAACACTAGCACAATTTACCAAAAATGACCCACAACATTAGTTGATTACAATTAACAAGAACTCACCACGATAACACACTCCAAAGCATGCATGCCATACCCCATTGCCATAAGGTTCCTTTCAGCAAATCGAGGCTAGCTGCTATCCGGTCAGGATAATAATTGTTTTTTTATTAATCTAAAATAAATTTTAAAACTAGTATATTTGGAGGGAAATAGATCTGATCCTTATTATCATTGTTCAATAAACATTTGATTCGTCCTCCATCCCAACAAAGTTCTGTTATAATGAATTCTTATAGATTAAAAAGGATGTGCGATATATCAAACTTTGTGCAAGCGTTTAGGCTCTAATATTATTTACCAAAAATGTCTTAGGGCATTCACAAATCAAAATTAGCCGTGATTCGCCACGATGACGTACTTTAGATATGCCCTGCGGCGTTGCCATAATGTTCCTTTTCCCAAAACAACCCTAATTATTATTTGGTTATATATGCCCAGCGGCATTGCCATAATGTTCCTTTTTCCCAATACAATGACGGCTACCCATTTTGTTGGACCCTCCTATGGAAAAAGATAAAGTAATTTCTTCAAGGAAATGAATATGACGTCAATCGAAATAAATATCAATTTCCCCCCGCTCTGTTACCGATAATTTAATATTAGTTTTCATTCTGGGTTTAGGGTTGTTTGTATTCCAAACCAATACTCGTTCATGGCACCAATTTGCTTTTTGCTGGTTCAATTTCATCCACCACACAATTCGGCCAAGGTTTATCCGAACGACACATGTTCGCCATCCAGGACAAACAAAACACGACGGGCACGGCATGCGTCGCATGGTGGCCCTACCATTTATGACGATAAGAAACAAAACAGTAACTTAAATGGGATATTGTTTTATTTTTCTTACAAATGACAGTAAAAGTAGACTAGATCGCATATACAAGATTTCTTCTCATGTGAAATTAGGTCACATTGCAGCATCCTATATCCTCTATATTAAAGCAAAGGTGGTGTCTGTCTGTTTGTCTATGTGTAGCTTGAGGTTCCCTAACCCTGTCCCCACCTCCTTAAGTCCTTCTTCTTCTTCTTCTTCAAACCCTAGATTTAGGGTTTGAAGTCCAGATACACGGTTGCACCTTGAAGTTCCCAAACGAGCCAAATATTGGGGTTTCAACCCTGGCTCCAGGTCCAGGTCTCGATCCACGTGCAGCTTGAGGTTCGCAGACCAAGTCCTTCGAATCCAACGATTGGGGTTTGAAGTCCAGATCCAATTTTGGGTAAGAGTCGAAACTATGGATTTGTCTATTTGTGCACCCCAAAAAATCGTATTAATTATATTATTATTATTTTAAATTTTGTAAACCTCTCCTTGAGAGAAAATGTAATAATAAGTGTGTTTATTCTAAAGGTACCCATTCTAGAACCATATGGTAATAATAGCAGCGGTTGGTTTTTCTATTTTTGCGAATTGTTTTTGTTTATAGCCGAAATGGCCATCATCTGTAGGAAGATGTGGAAAAAGTGGGCAATTATCTGGAAGGAATATTTAGCCACACCTGGCTACAAATCCAAACATGGAAGCACAAAGCGTGGGGGGTGGCTGGAGTGGCGTAGCCACGGGTTACCCACTAGTATGCGAGCAAACGTGGTGGTGTTTGTTTGTTTGTGTGTTTGTCACAGACATTCGCGAATTGCGGCCATGGCAGTGGGATGAAAGAGCTCTACGTACGTCCGTCTTCATTTCTTTCTTTCTTAGTTTCTGACTGTCTGTTCGTCCGTCTGTCAGTCCTTCCGTCCATCTGTCCTTCTTTCCATCATTAACCTCCCCATCATCCCTTGCCCCATTTTCCGTTTCGCTTATTTATATAGTTTTAGTTTTTTTTTCGGGCGGCCACGTGATTGGCCTACTCAGTATGTGTAGTAATGTACATACCTCTGCATACACGCAGGTCCTTGGTTTTTTTTGGTTGCCAGATGTTTTTGCCAATTCGCACCTGAAATATATGATTTCTAATTTCAACCTGTTTGAAGGATTTTCCGTGGGAAATAAATGGTCCCAAATTGGCTAGACTTTGTGGGAAAAAAAAAGGTTTCTGAAACACCAAACTTTTATGGTAAGTTCTATTCGGTAGCCAATACTACGGAAGGACCCCCTTTTCCTTCTTTTTTTTAAATAAAAATTTCGTAGTTGGTGATGTTAGCGAATTTGGCCCCTTTTTTCAGTTCCTCTTTCTTCTTTTTGGGGATGATGGTCACTTTGGTGACATCACAAAATTGGCCATTGAAGACACACACAAAAAAAAACAAGGAGAGAAAAAAGGAAAAAAAACCACCGCTACTAATGCTACTTAACTGGTGCGTACACTCGTAATGTTGTTACACACACACACATACATCGCTTTCCAGACCCTCATGGGAGTGTTGATGTTCTCAGAACGTTTGTACACAAATATAATTAAAGTGCAAGAATACCAATTCGATATATTAATTGTAAGTTCATCATTCTTGAACATGCACTTCCTAGTCACATGGAAAAGAATGAATGAACGATCAATAGATGCACCAATAAGTCCACCGACATGCAACAAACAAAATCTTTAATGAAAGGAAAGAGTTAAGGAAAGCGTTATTTGAAGCCTAACACGGAGTACGTGGATCCTCCATATTGTGCACTTATCTGAACATTCGCAAATCTAACACTCTGAGAGCCTTTTCAAAAGGTAATTTGAGTCGGGTTGCGATCTTGGTAATAATTCAAACATATGAATGCCAGATATCATGCACAATCACTTCCCCAAAAAACGTTCATCATTTTTTTAAATTGTTTATGGATGGGGTAGATCATTTCCAAACATTCGTGGATGTAGTGGATCATTTTCAATCACCCGTGGACGAAAGAGATGATTTATATTCACTCCATAGGGTGGATCCTTTTTTGATAAGGCATGGACGATGTGGATTATTTTTGGTCATCCACACATTATTGAGATCACTTTTAACCGCCTGGAAAAACACCAATTGCGCAGATCATTTTCATTTTCCCAATGCCCCTGGATCACGTCCATCGTCGACACATAACCCCAATATGGGGTAGATTATTTTTGGTCACCGATACATGGCCTGTATTGGTATTATTTTCTATACGAGGCCTGAAGGTATGATCCGCTTGCATTTGAAAGGGACTTGAAGTCAAAATGGGTGCCAAATATGATGGCGGAACCAATGCGATTTGTTGGAATGTTGACATCATTGCCAATGAAAGGTTGACACGTCACATCAATTTTTGGCCCCCCCCCCCCCCCCCCTGGGCTGGAGAAGATTGTGCCTACAGTAGTTGAAAGTCTTATGGAAAATCAAAATTGCTTCGTGGGCCGTCGGCAGGAACAAGTGTGTCAGGGATCGGTGGGTCGAAGGCGAGTAGGTCGATGCTTGCAGATGGTTGGTGTTTGTGTAACATGCATAGATGGCACATCGGTTGGTGGGTGGGGGCAAAAAGGTGCTCAGCAGGCCGATGCAAAGCTCACCGAACTCACTTGATTATCATTATATATTGTAAAGGAAGAAAGTTCCTTCCCCTGAAGCTGTCCAAGGTACTAAAATAATGTAGATTGAAAGGACCCAATCAAATGTCACCTTCTGGGTCAATCGCTGACATTAGTGAACCAAAGGAACTTTTTTCATCCAAAAAAAATATAACATCCCAAAATAGAGGAAAATGTTTCTTTTCCATCTTTTTCCCAAGTCTCATACTGTGACTAGCAATCATCCACTGTGTTTGTAGTTGCTGGAAACAACTGGTTGGTCCCTTCTGGGACTTGGAGTGGAGGTAGGCCTAGCGCCCAATATTATGAAAGGTATTAATATTTTTACTGTCGATGTAATTAAGGATTTTTCATGTAATTATGACAAAATAATTCAAGTGCTGTGAAAGAAAGGCGACCAACAAAAAAAAATCTTTACTTTGAAATGATGCCACATGGCACTCTGATAAACAAACCAGCAGCAGCTCCAAAATCCCAGGCATACATAAGTCTTCTTAAGCACCTGGACGCCTTCTGCAACGAATGTCCACATACATGTCTCTGATGGATTCAACTATACAAATGAGATTGGAGGGTATTTTCACAAGAGCCCTGTGAATTATATGGTCTTGGACTTATTGTGCAACTCTAACTCACCTTTTTTTTTTTCCAAAATAAATATTGTTGCTAGTTAGAACCGGCATGTAGGTTGAAATAGCCTGTCATTATGTGCCCTTCATTAGTACCCAACATATTTATTTTAAAAAATTCCCCAATAACAAGGCAACACTAGTTTCAATGCCTTGATTGTTTTTATAAAAAAATTGTGGACTCTGAGAAACTTTTTCAAATTCCCATCTAGCAATTAAGTAGTTTCAATGATATTCAATCAGCCAACAAGCACACAGTGACTTGAGAGCCTTTGGGTGAACCCAAGCTAGTCCATTTAAATCATTTTAAAACATTACAAGTATCCCATGCTAAGACTAAATCAGGGTGTCCGAGTTCAGATTTAACA